>JAOSBK010000094.1:25549-54387 GCA_027568895.1 Erythroxylum shatona | reverse complement strand
TCTAGTTTAATCCAAATTAAGAATCACCTCATTTGGATTACTAGAACAAAAGTTATGGCCAAAATACTTTCAGATGTTCCTAATCCAAGACTACACACTAATCCGAAATTCAATTCAGAAATTGAAAGTCTTAGGTGCAAAATTGAAATTCAATTCCTTCATATGATTTGTATCCCCATGTCTCAATTTTATTTTGCCTCAAGAATCACTTCAATCGGATCCCCACAAACCCCGAATTTCTTAAAAGACTGAACTATGTTCAGAAAATTTCCCAACTCATTTTGATTAAATTAATAATCCTTAATTTAATCTCATAAAAATACAAATTTTCCCTGAGAATGAAGATAATTGTCTTAGGAATCCAAAACTTTGAAAACCAAGTCAATCGGATGTCGGACGGAAAAGATATAAGCAAAAGATTGAAGGGGGGTCGGATTAGGAAAAGAGAAGGAAACAAAATGGCTAAACGACGTCGCATGGAGGAGTCCGAAAACGGCGTCATGTGGAGCAAAAACGCGCGCGTGCTGAGGGGGAAACATGAAACGACGTCGCAGCAGGAAGGAGAAACGACGTCGTTTGGAGAACGGGCGCGCGCGGAAACGAAGCGAAAAGGCGTCGCTCTGGGCGAGGGCGAGAGCGAGCCCTCGCTCGCGAGTAGGTGCTCTCGCTCGCCCTCGCGAGCGCTCGCGAGGGCGAGCAGCGCCCAAGATTTTTCCCCCTTTTTTTATTTAAAACCAAAACTTCCAAAATTTATAACTCTTGATCCCAAACTTCAAATTTGACAAATTTGGTCTCTATAGAAAGCTTGAAGGAAGCCCCACAACTTCCATGTAGAACTCCTCAACTAATTCAGCCTCTAATATGGTCAAATTTCTAATCAAAGATTATGCCCAATTAATAAATCCCTAAACAAAGACTAAACTTTGAAAATTTGTATCTTTCAACTCCAAAGTCCAAACATGTCATATTTTATATGAATGCAAAGATCAGAAAGTCACCTACAACTTTCATGAAGGACAGAAATCAATTTGACCTCTAAGGAAGTCAATTTTTCAATCAAACATTCTATCCTCTAATAATCATGCTAAAACAATAACAGAAACTTGTAAAAATCATAACTTATTAGTCCATGATCCAAAAATTACATACTTTATATCAAACTAAATATCAAATCAAGATCTGCAACTTTCATGAAGCACTTAAAGACAAATTCACCCTCTAACTAGGTCAATTGTTTAGTCAAAGTTTCTGCCATCACATAGGTCAACCTAAAACACATCCAAACTTCCAAAATTCATATCTTTCAATTCTCACATCCTCTAATTGTATATTATACATCATTGTGAAGCTTGGAAAATCTTCTATGACTTTCATGAAGACCACTGAACTCAATTTAGAATATATTAGTCCAGAATTTCCCTCAAAACACAACATGCACAAAACTATACTTAAAAACATTTTCAAAGTCAAAGTAAAATAACCTTAACTTTGACTGACCATAACGTTCACTCCCGATATCGAAAAATAGCAAACTTTATAGTGACAAAAAACTTTCAACATAATCTACAAGTTTCCTGGAGATCATTTTCTCAAATTTTGTCTAAATCAAAAAGTCAACTCTCCATGACTAAAAAGTCAAACTTTCTTTTAATTCTCCAAAATCTCATCCTTTCACTAATCATTTCCTTTCTCATCAATTTTCTTGTAGCATAATAACATTTTTTTTCATTTAATAATTCTAAATATCACTTAAAAGTCGGGGTCCAACATGAGCCCTCGTCTTGTTCGCTCCATAATGTCCTGCATACACTGAACTATGACATTGAGTCAAAACTCCAGGTTTTTCATCTTCAAGGATACACCTGTGAATCACATTGTTATCACAAATTTTATATAACACAAGTTCATCCCAAATATAGCGAGACCACTGGAATAAGAAACGCTTCTTTTGTTGATATAAGAGATCAGAAGGAAGAAAACCACCTGAGAGGTAGTTTGCAATATTTGCAAACCAAGGATGAAAAGGGTTTTCTACCATCATTAAGCTTCATCAGAAAAGTTCTTTTCAATTTGCTCTTCTTCTTCATAGTGCCCCCTTTCAGTTGTGATAGGTGGTCTGCTATAACATTTTCTGTTCCCTTCTTGTCTTTAATCTCAATGTTGAATTCTTAGAGTAGAAGCAATCACAGGATAAGCTTAACCTTGGCATCCTTCTTAGCAAAGAGATATTGCAATACCATATGATCTATGAAAACAAGAACATGTGAGCCTAAAAGATAAGAACGAAATTTCTCACATGCAAATACCACAATAAGAAACTCCTTTTTCGTAGTTGTGTAATTCATTTATACTCCCATCAAGGTTTTTCTTGCATAGTAGATGGCATGCAACTTTTCCTATTGCTAGCTAACGACAGAACCAATGGCATGATCACTTGAATCACACATAATCTCGAAAGGAAGAGACTAATTTGGCAATGTCAAAATGGTGCTATTGTAAGTGCCTTCTTCAACCAATTAAAAGAATACAAATAATCATCATGAAACACAAAAGCCACATCTTAAACTAATAAATGATTCAAGGTCTAACAATAAGAGAAAAATCCTTGATGAATTGTCTGTAGAACCTTGCATGACTAAGAAAACCTTGGATGCCCTTGACGTTGATAGGAGGTGGTAGCTTTTCAATCACTTCAGTATTAGCTCAATCTACCTCAATCCCCCTATGTGAGAGGTTATAACCCAATACAAGTTCCTCTTAGACCATGAGATGACACTTCTCTCAGTTTAAGACTAGATGAGACTCCTTGCATCTTTGAAGCACTCTGTCTAAATTAAACAAGCAATGATTAAAAGATTCTCTAAATACAAAGAAGTCATCCATAAATACATCCATCAAGTTCTCATTCGTGTTTGAAAAAATGGCCATCATACACTTTAGGATGTGGCAGGTACATTGCATAAACCAAAGGCATCCTCTTATAAGCAAAAGTCCCATAAGGACAAGTGAAAGTGGTCTTCTCCTAATCCCGTAAATAAAAACACCTAATTATACCCTGATTATCCATAAAAAATAGTAAAATAAATGGCTAGCCACCCTCTCAATCATTTGGTCCATAAAAGGTAAAAGGAAATGATCTTTCTTGGTAGCCAAATTGAGCTTCCGATAATCAATACACACTCCAATTGTTTGGAAAAAATGATGGGTAGGGTATAGTTCTTACCTAAAAAGGTGTATCTCAAGTAGGAACGTAGGGGTTAAGCTCTAAAGTGGGGGACTTAACAATGGAAGGTGGTGTGGGTGTATTTGTTCTCTTCAACTTCTCTAGCTCAACTTCCCCACATAATTCCTCTTTTATCACACTCTCATCCCTATGCACTTTAGTAACTTCATCAACTTGCTTTTCAACCTCTTTCACACACTCATCCACAACATCAAATTGCATATATGAAGTACCATCCATCAATTTCTTCAAAGCTTTAGACATGCTAATTTCAACCTGCTCATCACCAATTCTCAGAACAAGTTTTCCTCAATTCACATCAACTAATGCCTTACTAGTATTCATAAAGAGCCTACCTAAAAATCAATGGACAATGTCTATCTGCTTCAAAGTCCAACACAAAAAAATCAACAAGAATGATAAATTTATCTATTTTTACCAACACATCTTCTATAACTCCAAATGGCCTCTTGATGATTGATCTGTGAGCTGATTGAGTGTGGGTGTTAGCTTGACCTCTCATAATCCCAATTTTCTAAAAATAGACAAAGGCATCAAGTTAATACTTGCACCTAAATCACATAAACATATAGAAAATTCAAAGTTACTAATAACACATGGAATGGTAAAACTCCCTAGATCTTGTGCTTGATATGATCGAACTACAATTCTCTGTTAAGGTTACCATCTGATTGTCCTCCCAAGTGCATTGATGTATGAGTATGCCCTTAAGAAACTTCGCATACTTAGGCATACATTCCAAGGATTCCACCAATGATAAGTTAAATTGAAGCTTCTTCAATTTCTCTAGAAACTTGGACAACTGAGTGTCTACTTGATGTTGTCTCATGCTATGTGGATACAGAAGTTTAGGCTTATAAGGTTGTGGTGGTATATATGACCTCTCTTCTACTTTCTCTTCTTCTGTAATGCGGGACCCTCTGAGTTCTTTTGTATTGTTTTAAACTTGGAGATATGAGTTCAAAGATGTATTTAAATCCTTTTGGGTATATATGTTAGTGATTTATAATGTTATATGATCCTACATGAACTTAGAATTCATCGGTATGCGAAATCTTGAAGATTTCTGACATATAAGCTTCTAAGTATGTAAAATCGAGTCCATTGGATGGATATGACCATGGTGGTTAGGTTAAATGTGTTCTAATGCCTTAGAGGTGATTAGACATGATTTATAGATTTATTAGACTCTTAGAAAGCTTAATTGGAAAGATTAATGTATATAAGGTAATTTGCCTTAAAAGTCAAAGGACTAAAATGTAATTTTTCAATTCTTGGAAGACCAATATGTAATTTTATAATGTTAAATGGCTTAATTATTATTCTTAAAAGTCTGAGGACTAAAATAAAAATAAAAGTTTTGGGGATTCCCAAATTTTGGGCTTAATTGCAAATTTAGGAAAAGTTTAGAGGGTAAAATGGTAATTCCAAATAATCTAAGAGCAAAAAGGTAATTTCACCAAAAGAAGAATCAATATTCTAGACCCTTCTCCATGTAAGGTCGTGCACCCCATTACTAAAGACTTAAAACATGTTGTTTTAATTAAAAGAAAGGAGAAGAAAGGAGAAGAGAGGAGAATACCAATTTTCGGCTATTATTAAACCATACCTCTTTGTTTTGATTCTCCAACCTAAATCAAGGTGTTCTAAGCTAATTTAGGGTCAAAAAACTCAAATCTGTCATTAGATTTGAGAATTTCTGAAAGGATTTGAAGATATCATCAAAGGAAGGTTTAGATAAATTTTGTCTCATCTCTCTCTACATTAGGATTTTGAGTTTGGTGTTAAGATATGTTGTTCTCCATGCTCATGGTTTCTAAGAATGAAATGTGTCATGGAGATGGTTCTTTAAGCCAAAACTAAAATGTCCCCTTTTGGTGAAAGTTTGAATGTCTTTTGAAATTGATGGTCTAAATGAATTTTATGGTGTTAATTATACATGTATAATGTGAATTGATGATGAAAAATGAAGAAGAAGTATGCTGGATAGGCTTGGTCGAAATGATAGAAGAAGGAATGGATTAATATGATTAGTTGTATAATTATGATGAATATGGCTTAAATGAAGGGAATTGGATTGAATGAAGTGGTGAAATGTGTTGTGATTGGAAGTATTTGTTATATAACAAGATAGGAGCATGAGTTACCATGATAAAGCCTTGAAAATATGACTTCAAAAGTCATGCACATTAGGTGTTTGATAAAATGTCTAAGTGAACTTTGCTTAGGATTTAAGGATTCGTAATGATATATATTGAAAACGAATTTCATGTTTACTTAGAGTAAACTTGAATTGTTGTTTGGAATGATGAATAATGACCTAATTTCCTTAGATAAAAATTTGCTTAATTATGTTTTGAAATAAGTATTGGATTAAAGGCATTAAATGCCTTATAAAATGCAAAAAAAGCTAATGTGAATAGTAAGGAAGTAACCACGTGAGATCGAATCCTATAGCTTAAAAAGCATGATATTGTGTTTTACACAATTACGTGATGATGTATAAATATGACATATATGTTTAAGTAGTAAATACACTGTACTTTTTCTATGTATAATTGCTTGAGATCTATGAATCAAGGAGTTCGTACTGAGGATTGTTGAAGTTAAGGGCAGGTACACCTTCTTTTGAGGTGAGTTGGGGAAACCATATTTCTCATATGGGATTAGATCACCATAAGACATGTATGATGACTTGTATGAGAATTTTGAACCTAGGTAATGTATAGTAGAATTGAATATGAAATAAATGCTAATATGCTTATATATTTACGAAATGACACTATTTTGAACAAGCTTTTTAGTAAAATTCCAAACAAACAATTTCAATGAAATCTTTCAATTTTTTATTTTACTATGTTAAACTCTATGTATTACTCTATTCGTAGAATACATTGAATGTATAGAAATGGCTATACCTTTGCACTTAGAGTGCAAAAGATGACTTTTATTTCATGAGATAATGTTTTGGGACTTACATATGTATAATCGAGTCATGTATGCTGCGTTTATTTGTTCTCTTTTGGCTAAAGCCATGGCATGGTAACGATTGGCCAATCGTGTGCTAGGCACAACTGATTAAGCAACCCTCATACCCTTGAAGCTGATACATAAAAGTCGAGTCCCTGTATCGACACCTTTCTATGGGACTTATGGGTGATTTCTCACTTAGGGTCTGGACACCGACGATATCATCACCTAAAGTTATGAAACTCTTATTGATAGTACTCTGGACTCACCGCAAATGAAAATTGAGCCAAAACCAAAATTCGATGGGTTTGCACATTAGTTTGGCCAACTAGTGGCGACACATATGATAATTTTGTCTTATTATGATATTTTTTTGATGAGATTTGATTTATACATGTGAAATCTTTCTGCTTATGTGTACTGGAACTAGAACCTATTTTTACTTGATGAGTGATTAATAGGATAGGACTATGTGGTTCCTAGCTAGTATACATTGAGTTATAGGCTAGGCCTATGTGTTTCTATGTGAGGTATGTTCACCTAATAGGTTTTTTATACCGTCTGGGTGTGTATCAAGTTCTATTTGCGATATATATTTTTCCTACTCACTGAGTACATAGTGTACTCATCCCCTCTGTCTTCCAACCATGCAAGTTAAATTAGTGAGCTTGATGCTTTGAGTGGATCGTGCAGTCTTTTAACATTTTTGGGGTATTATCCCACGTGGGTAGTTTTTGTTTTGTACGTTAGTTGCAGAGTGGCTCATGAACTATTTTACTATTTTTATTAGATTGGTTATGTTGATATACTTTATGATTATATAAATTTAACTCTTGACTGTTTTATTGTTGTAAAAGACTTTATGTATGAACTTTTGATATTGTTGCTGAGATTTTCTTGAGTGGACTTTAAAGTCTTGAATTTGTGGTTGGATGTGAATATAGAAGTGTGTTTAAAAATTGTTTGTAGGTATTTGAATGAGTTTTGATATTTTTAAAATACAGCCATTATGTTGCCCAATTTTTTTAGAAAAAGAGAAGAGATACTTAGTTAGCCTTTCAAAGTTAGATTAAGGATATCGTGAGTGTCCTTAGCCTGAGCATGCAGTAGTTGTCATAGGCCCAATGTGGTACTAGGTTGTTATAATTAAATTAGTATCTGAGCCTAGTTTTTAAATTCTTAAAAGTGTTACTTCCATTTTCAAAATGTTCATGAGCCTTAGGAGTCGAGTCTGGGTGTCGAAAGTCTTTGGTCGAGAAATTGAGTCTCGGATCATTAAGTTGACGTCCTTAATGGTCAAATAATTTCAACCTCGATTAGAGTACTTGTGGACATTCCTTGGGATGTTTGGGATATTAGATAAGCTAGGCTTAGTTCGATCTATTTTATTAAAAATGTCTTTTTCTTTGATTTTACGGTGATAGCATGGTTGGACGAGGAAGGTGTAGTCGTCACAAGGGTGTTTGCGACCTGATTCAGAGGCACATAGCGCTGAAGTTGTCATAGAACGAACAGTTGTTAGCTCTTTGGCTCATAAATAGCCTAACACTACAATACCACCAGTGGTAATACCGCTGAATTTACTGTCGGTACCGAGGGAGGGTCTATAGTAGGTGATGATATGGAAGGCATAGTACACTACGCAGTAGTAGCCCGGGGTTAGAGTGTCATAAATGTTGCCACAAGTACTGCCACCACAGTAGCCAATAGTGGCACCTAGTTCTGCACCAAGGCAACATTCGATGCTTGAAATCTCAGAGTATATCAAAGAGGCAATGAATCTCAGGTATGGTACCTTTAATGGGTGCGATGATGTTACCAAGGCTAAACCTTAGATAAGGCAGACAACAAAGACATTTCAGGATATAAGGCTATTTGATGAGATGAAGATGAAGGTAGTTACCCAATTACTGGAGGGAGATGCTAGAGTATGGTGGGAAAATATGTAGGGACTTTATTGTAATCAAATGACCTGGAGAGATTTTATCAGTGAATTCAACAAGCAAACTCTACCAGATTTGATCGAGATCAGAAGAAGGCTACCTTCTTTACAATGACACAGGGAAATAAGTCAGTGCATGGGTTTGAGACAAAGTTGAGAGAGTTAGCCACCTATGTCCCTGAATACGTGGTAGATGAAGAGAATTTGTGTATTCGGTTTGAGACAGGACTGTATTTGGTGATTTGGGAGAGGATGATGGTTACCCCCACCACCACGTTCAAGGAGATGGTACAGTCGGCCAAGAGACCTGAGAAGTTAGTGAAAGATCATAGAAGACAGTGGGAGGAAAAGAATTGGAAAAGAAAGGGAGGAGGATCCTTCAGCCAGCAGCTTAAGAGGAGCTGTGGTAGTTTAACTCCGGGTAGTATTAGAGGCACTGCATCATCAGTTGTCCACTTACGGTCACCATGACTAGAGGTTAGGGCACTGCCTTACTACTAGCTCTGCTTCTCGAGCTCAATCATACTGGTATGAGTAGTGTAGAAACTACAGAAAGGTACATTTAGGTAAGTTTATAGAGTCGAGAAAGTGTTTTCAGTATGGAGAGACAGGGCATATGAGGAGAGATTGTCCACAATTGATTTGGACTTCAACTTAAGGAGGAGGTAGCTCAGCATAGCTAGTAAGACACAGAGGGGAAACTGTCAAGGTAGGTGCTTAGTATTCTGCATCCACACAAAGGACTAGTGTGGGCAGTGGTACACCTCTAGTAGGTTAGCAACGTCCTATTTTGTGAGCTTAAGCATGAGTTTATGCAATTACAGAGGAGGACATTTGATCCAATTTGGACACGATTACAGGTATTTCTGGATGAACATTTGTTTGTTACTATATTGTTATATTTTAATGCATGTTTTGTATAGTATCAGTAAATTCTTAAATAGTATGAGTGCTAAAATATAGTGTTATAAGGTGTTATATGTGTTCTCGGTAGAGCTGCTAGAGTTTTTATCGACACTGGTGTGTAAAGGTCTTTTATCAGTGTGACTTTTGCCGAGGATATTACTCATCCCCTGGAGCCGTTAGATCCCCCTCTCATTGTAGTTTATTCTCTTAGAGAGCAAGTGGCTTGCAATGTAATATATATAACCTGTGAGATAAAGATTGGTGAGATTGTATTAGAGGCAGATCTTATTCCCCTCGATCTCTAAGATTTTGAGGTGATATTAGGGACTGATTAGTTAAAGAGGTATCGCGCCAGGGATGATTATTTTAAAAAAGAGGTAGAGTTTGACCCCCAGGGTGAAGTCCTGATTAAATTTGTTGGTGACCGACGAATATTCTCGGAGTTGTTTGATACGAGTTACCTGGATTGCCACCTGATCGAGAGTTTGATTCCACTATTGACTTGGTCCTAAGGATGACACCAATATCTATGCCACCATATTGCATGGAATAAGTAGAATTGAAAGAGATGAAGATTCAACTAAAAGAGTTACTAGACAATGGGCTTCATCACACCAAGTCATTCACCATAAAGTGCACCAGTATTATTTATCAAAAAGAAGGATAGGACCCTCCACTTATGTGTTGATTATTTATAGTTAAACAAGGTTACCATCAAGAATAAATATCCACTTCCCATAGTTGATGATTTGTTTGATCAGTTAAAAGGAGCTACAGTATTCTCAAAGATAGAAATGAGGTCTGGGTACCATCATTTGAAGATTGATGAGAATGATGTGCATAAGGCTTTTTTTCAGACGAGATATGGACATTATGAATTATTGGTGATGCCGTTCGAATTGACAAATGAACCTACAATATTTATGGATTTCATGAGCAGGGTGTTCCATCCTTATTTAGATCAGTTATCATAATCTTCATAATGATCTACCGATTTATTTTAAGGATGAAGAGGAGCATGCTAGACATCTTCGGATTGTGCTATAAATACTTTGTTAAAGACAGTTATATGTAAAGTTCTCAAAGTTTGAATTTTGGGTAAGGGAGATAGGATTCCTTGGGCAAATGGTATCAGAGCTGGTATCTGAATCGTTGTGTCATCTAGGTTGGGCCTTAAAGGGACAATGAGTGTGAAATCCTACATTGTTTAGAGAGAATAACAAAGTATGCCTTACAAGGGTATGAATACCTCTCCACCTAAGTTGCGTTTTCCCAGGGGTGGGAAAAGCAAAACCATGAGGGGTTTGGCCCTAGAGGTAATCCAAAGCAGACAATATCTACGGGCAGGTGGTTTAGGCTGTTACATCTTCTATCTCCTTGCTTTTCTCCTTCGTTTGTCTCTTTATTTTCACATTGGGCCCCTCCAGTTGCTTGCCACTCCGAAGTGTGATGGCCTTGAGTTGTTCCTTTGGGTTAGCTTTAATGTTGCTTGGTAGGCAACCTACATTTCTAGAAGACAAAGTAGTAGCAAGTTGACTTACCTAAACCTCTAAGTTGTGAATGGAGGAAGCATAGTTTTTCAAGAATTGGTCAAATTTGGCATCCTGGCTTGTAAACATCCGTTTTTTATTCTCTTTATACCTTTTTGACTTTCCTCTTAGCTTGAGAATTTGGACCCTAATATGTCTAGTAACTTGTCCATTTTGCTCTCCAAAGACCCAAGAAGATTTTGTTGAAATCCAGTCAGTCCTTGTGGTTTTGCTTAGCCACCTACATTGTTAGACTCTAAGAAAAATTTGGGTGGTTTTTCCTCCTTAGACTATAAATGTTAGAGTATGGATTGTAAGCTCGATATGGTTGGCCTAAGTAATTTTCCTATTATATGCTACTATCTCCCAATAAGAAGCATTCTACTATGCAATGGTTGTCCTGCTCACATAACTCGTAATAGACCTGTATGGCTTTGGCTATAGATGAAGAAGCTCCTAGTATATTGTTTAACTTCTTAGTGA
The DNA here is from genome assembly GCA_027568895.1 of Erythroxylum shatona. Lineage (NCBI taxonomy): Eukaryota > Viridiplantae > Streptophyta > Magnoliopsida > Malpighiales > Erythroxylaceae > Erythroxylum > Erythroxylum shatona. Next base: position 43,313 of record JAOSBK010000094.1, on the reverse strand, counting down.
GGGTGGTAATCTGAGCTTGTAAGGACATGACAAAATCAATTGGAATCATGACCTTTTGTTCTTTTGTGCCTTACTCCTTTCATTTGACCACATGCTACGATTACTTGCCAACTCCTTTAAATGATGATAAGCTGCCTTAATGGTTTTCCTTATCAATGACCCTCTAGTAGTTGCATCTATTGTCTCTCTTGTAATTTGATTCACACAATATGTCTATAGTAAGAACTCCCTAGGAAGTTTGTGGTGTGGGAAACTTCTTTACAACTCTTTGAATCTCTCCCAAGCTTCATATAATGAGTCCCCATAATTTTGTTGAAAGTTTGTGATTTCCTTTACGATCCATGTAGACTTTGTCAATGGGAAGTACTTAGTAAGGAAAGCTTGGGGTACTTGCTCTCATGTAGTAATCTGGGATGCATTAAGTGAGTTGTACCATACCTTGGCTTGATCTCTCAAAGTGAATGGAAATAATCTGAGCCTCACAGCATCATCAAGTATCCCTTGGAATCTAAGAATGTTGCATATCTACTAGGTTGGCATTATGATATTCTGTTGATAACACATAGAATTGAACACTGTTCTGGAGTATGTTCAGGAGTGCCGACTTGATTTCAAAATTGTTTATTGTGACTGCAAGCCTTGCAACTCTTTGTGGAATAAATCTGAGCCTCATAAAATCCATCAATGTTCTCTCAACCCCTACTTGATCTCCTTCCATCATATTTATTTAAAGATTTTCTTGACGCTTTGCTTTCCTTAACCTCCTCTCTGGTCTTGTAATATTAGAAAATTCTTCTTTAAAAGCTTCATAGAACCTTCTTATGCTCCGTGTGTTCATGCACCTGCAAATACACAAGGAAAAGGATCAAACACTCTCAAATCAAAGTTATCCAAACTAAACAATATACTAAACAAATAATTCTCAGTAACGATGCCAAAAACTTGTTGATTACAAAACCAATTCACTAGTTTAACGCTTAAAATCACAAGAACATAGGGTGTGACTTGTAGTAAAGAATAGATATCGATCCCTTAGAGATTGTGTTTAGATGTTACTTAATTCAGGTTGCTTTGTTTAAGAACCAATTTTAATGAATATAAACTAAAAAATTAAACAAAATCAAACAACTAACAATGAACAAATGATAAAGCAAAAGTGTAGAAACTTGGAATTCAATATTTAACAATTAAAGATCACTTTTCCCTATCTTATCTCCCTCCTACATGGGTAATTGAATTTTGCCTCACCTAAGATGTCCTAATGTATTAACTAACCTCTCTTAAGGTGTAATTAGTTGTCTTTAGCCAAATTAAATGGAAATGATTATGCAATCTCTCAATCTATAAAATCAGTCCACCAATTTAACTAGTTATGAAGTTATCCTATGGGGTAATCAACTAATTAGCCAATATCTCTACTTAACTAATCAATTAACTTAATTAATGTAGGTCTATAGAGTGCCAATTCTCATTGTACAACCCTACATAATTTACCCAACTCAATTTCTCAATATATTGCAAGATATAAGCTCAACATTCATCAAAAGGATCATTCATTCAAATAAAAAAAGTAGGAGTTCAATAAGTAGTTCAAAGGTAATCTCTACAAATTACTCAACCACTCATAATGTCATTAAAATCCCCAATAACCAAACAATCCATAAAAAAGATGCGAGAAGAGAAAAATGAAATAAGAACTAGATAAAGCAAGCTCCTCCTTTTCTTTGCTCAAATCTGGAAAATTTGGAGTTGGTGTGATCTTTGCCCAATTTGGAATGGAAATTTTGATTATCTACCTCTCTCTAAGCTCTAAATATGTTTTTTTATCTCAAGCCGGCAAGTTCTCCTGACACCTTCTTTGGCCCTATAAATTTATGCCCTTATATAGGCACAAGAACCTAAAAATAAGTGAAACCCATATGTCTCTTTGGGTTAGGGATCCCATGATCATTGGAATTAGCATGAATCCCACGATCATGGATTTTTGTCTTACAACTCCTCTATTTCTATTTTCCTCTCTTGGTCCCTAGCTCAATCACAAAGGTGGCTACCCTCTATTCCTACTTCAAAATGATCAATTCTTAGACTAAATCAACATCAAACATAAGAGAACAACCATGAAGATCAAACTAAATAAAGACATACAAAATAAGTCCTAAAACACAACAATAATAACCTATTATGCAAGAAACACATGCCAAATACTTAGAAAAACACACAGTAATGCAAAACTATCAATGTGTAACCTTTTTTTATGTGTTTTTCTTTTTTCTTTTGGTGTCCTCATTGACTCTGGAATATTCCCCCATTCTTATGAACTTTATAATATTCTTTTATAAATAAAAAACTAGGTTTTCTGGAACATAGAAGGTCATTTACATAACTGTATAGGTGACCGTGTATAAAAACACCCTTAAATTGCATTTTTACATGATTCTAGAAGCTTACATGAGCATATACATGGTTGTGTATGTCAACATACGTGGATGTATATCTTCTTAGGGGTAGAAACAACATTTTAAAAGATCCGTACATTTACATAGACTTACATGGTCCCCATCTATAATCATGTATCTTCAAAGTTGCTTCAATTCTTCCATTTTACTCATCGATTTCTCCCTAATTCTTCTCTACTTGGTATATGATGACAATTATCACCTAAAAACACACTTGAAATATAATAAGTGGGACAAATACCATAAGATTCTCAAATAACAAGCAAAACTCACTAAATATGGGTATATAAACATAGCCAATTGATCATTTATTAAATACCCCCACACTTAAATTTGTGCTCATCCCCAAGTAGATTGAAAACTATAAAACAAATAAAACACATAAACAGATAAACACATAAATACATAAGCAATATTACAATAATAGTTCAAAAGCATCAAATCTCATGGAATTAACTTAACGTCAAACATCAACCACTCAAAATGTTCCAACACACTAACTTATTCCATTCATGTTCCAATGCTTTGATTTAAATGTAAATATCAATCAAAATATTGACACTCTATTCATACACCTATGACACTTGTAAGCATGCACTTATTATTATTAATCAATTAAATGGTAAACTATCACAAAGTATCATTTCAAGAAAATTTTTACTATTTTAAAAATTAGTTGGTTAAATTTTATTATAAACACCATTTTTTTTAGATATCTATAATGATCACCTAGTGTTTTAGCACGAATGCAAACACCTTTTCATGAATGTCCTTTGGTTACTTAACTAGGTTACATTTTTTATTTATCTTGCTTGGAGAGTCATTCTAGCCTTTTGATGTGAAGACAGATATTTTGTCATAAATGCCCCCCGATTACTCAGCTATATCAAAACTCTCATCTTACTGCCAACTATATTCTTAACGCAATTTCTTTAAAAGGGGCCAACATAATAGGAATTTTATTTAACACACATTCAATTTCTTAGTATATAGCTTTTATTCTTAGTCAACCATTCCCATGAAAGTTTACTAATGATGGTTACCAATTGAAATGAACGTAATTATAAATGTTTCAAGACAAATTTCATAAAGTGAAAGAATAGGTATCATGTCCTAATTAACATGCATAATCATTCCAAAGACATTGAAAACACAAATTTCACATGCTAATGTGGCTTTAAAATTTAAATGACCATTTTCAAAGGTAAGCCAATTATGTTCAACACATGCCATTGATACATTCTATTGGCCTAACTTGTTCAAGGATGCTTTTCAATTTATGGTGCAATGTAATAGATGTTCAAGAGTAGGGAACATTATAAAGAGAGATGAGATGCCACTTTCTAACACCTTAGATGGAGAAGTTTTCGATACTAGATTTCATAGGGAACACCTATATTTTAGTAGGATTAGATATATATTAAGATGGACTGATGCAATGACAACTCAACTACTTATGGCAAGGTGGTGCAAAAGTACATTAAAAAGGTTATTTAGTAGATTTGGAGTGCCAAAAGAAATAATTAGTGATGGAGGAGCTCATTTTTGTAATTAATATTTTGAAGCTCTTCTTAAAAGATACAAAGACTACCATCAAGTTGCCACACCTTATCATCCACAAATAAGTGTCCATGTGGAGGATGTTAATTATGAGCTTAAGAGAATGTTAGAGAAGATGGTCAATAATTCTAGAAAAGATTAAGCATTAAAGCTTGATAATGCTTTATACGCATATCAAACTACCTTGAAGACCATGATTGGTACAACACCCTTCCAACTTGTTTATGAAAAGGCTTATCACTTGCCATGGAGTTAAAAACATGGGCATATTGGGTGACAAAGACTTTAGATTTTGATTAGAAGATAACTGATAAAAAGAGATTCATATAATTAAATGAGTTATAATATTTGCAGGTTACTGCTTATGAGAATGCCAAGTTATATAAAGAGAAAGTTAAAGAATGACATGATTCTCATATCAAGAAAAAGGAGTTTAAAGTGGGAGGTCTAGTTTTGTTATGCAACTCATGATTGAAATTATTTTTGGGAAAGCTGAAGTCATGTTGGAGTGGTCCTTTCAAAGTGACCCAATTATTCCAAAATTGAGCTTTCAAATTGGGGAAGGATAAAAAGAAAAAATTTAAAGTGAATGAACATCAATGTAAACCATATTTTAAAGAAGCATAATCGTAAGAAAGGGAGGTAGTATCTTTTCTTTCTTTTGATTAAAAATAATGGTACTAAAATGATCAAACTAATGACCTTAAAATTTGCATGTTATGCTTTAGTTAGTTTTTTTTTGTAATTTTGTGTTTGATAATGCTTTGTTATCTTTTATGTTTTATGTTTATTTTAGAGTGAGTTTGAATGGTGGATGTTTATAATTTAAATTTTGTTAAATGATTAGGAAAAACATATAGGAGGTTGCATGATAACATGGTTGTATGCTCATGTAATTTTAGAGGAGCAAGCTATTAACATGATTTTGCATATTATGCATAGTTTGTTCCAACGCATGATCGTGTCAGAGTTAAGATGGCATTGAGAGTTAAAAAACTTACCCATAAGTCTGAACCTAAAAGAGAAAGAGAAGGTATCCAAAAGTGATGTATGAGATTTTGCTGCTAATTTTAGCACTCCTTTTCTGATATTCTCCACAAAAGAAGGTGAGAGGTTCTATAAACTTCAATCCAAAAATATTACTGCACCTAGATATTTATATTTTGAAATTTTGGAAGATTTGAGTTTGAAAGAAAAATTTTAGTCTTTAAGTGCTAAAATTCATTGAGATAAGTTCATTCATTATAATTATTTTTTTTGAAGAATCAACTTTTGAATTTTACATTACATTAACCTATGAGCCAACAAAGTTAAATAATTCTTGGTTTAGATTAAAAAGGAAATCATGTAATATGGATTATTTTATTGTGGAAGAATATTTTGTTTTTATGCCACTTCTTATTGGACTAAACTTACTAGGTTAAATGTGTTTAAACCATATCATGTATCAAGCACTATTATATGGAGTATGAAACACCTGTTACTCCATAGATTTATATGTTATATAGTGTTTTCAAAAAGTTAGAGTAACAAATGTTCCAAAATTGAGTTATTTTTACTCGGTGCATGGATCATAAAATCAATGTTTGCATATCAATTCATATTTTTCACACTTAGTTACTTCACTTATAAAGAAAAGTAACTATATAGGCATGGAATATTTAGTTACTACTTTGGCTCATTTCTATGGTGTTGATTTGTATGGACTAACCCCTTTTTTGCCTAAGAAATTAAATACTCGCTTACATAGGGTTGAGATCTTGAAGTCCCATGGTATGGAACTTCGCGATCCTATCCTTAGATCTAATGTTAAGAATAGGATAGGATAGGTGAGCTCTAGTTCCATATAGCCATAATAACACCAGTCAATATCGTCTAGTGAGGAGTTGGAAGAAGAAGAAGAAGGCTATGAGACAGTGCTCAATAAACTTAAAGAGAATAGCAAGCACCTAAAGGGATGTATGGATGCCATAGAGAAGCAATTAAAGGAGGTAGTATGACATCAATGCTACCAAACAAAAAAGTTAGTGAAGTTCTTCATAGTGCAAGGCATCTATATGCTACCTTTTATTATATCACCTTTGCAATCTCCATGAGTACTCTCGCATTTCTTTTCTATTCTTCAAATTTTTTTGTTTCACTGGTTTGTGTTTGTGTTTGTTTATGTTTGAGTTTTTTCCATACTGAGGATAATGTGTTGTTTAAGTGTGGGGGACCTATATGCAGTTACATATCATTTATATGTCAATTTGCATTCACACTGTGTTATTTTTTATCAGATTGACATTGTGTAAACATTTTGTTGCATGATGTGTGCATTATGTGAATGTGTCAATGCCAAAAAATTGAAAGGAATTTGTTTATCTATAAACATGATTACTTAATTTATGAAGAAACATTAGCTTATGAAGTTTGTGCTTTAAGTGTTTTTTTAGGTTAATAAGTGTGTTAATTAGAATATTGTACTTATTCTTTCATTTTATGACTTTTTTTGTACATTTAAATTAAATTCATTATAATATGTATACATCATTAGTAGCATTTCATAACAGTGATTGATTAAAAAGAAGTGATATAGGCAAAATGCCAAAAAAAATGAAGTTTGTGATATAATTATTTTAAATAAATTTCCCATTTGGCAAACATGTTAAAAGAATATGAGTTAAGAATAGAGTTATTAGCTAGTTATAATTTGTGATAAAATTGAGTAACTGGGGGCATTCACAATAAAATGTTTATCTTTGCTTTAAGAGGCTATAATGACTCTCTAACTAAGCTTATTAATGTGGTGTTGACAATAAATGTGAACCTATTGATCTTCATGTTAAATGTCAAAATAAATTTCATAAATGACTATTTAGTGGTGGTCTACCTCTTTAGTTGGTATATAAGAATGGGTGCGTGCTTACAAGTTTCATAGATATATTAATAGTTGTCAATATTTTGGTTGACATGTGTATTTAAATCAAAGCATTTGAACATGAATGGAATAAGTTAGTGTGCTATAACTTTTTAAGTAATTCACATGATGGCTAAGTGATTGACTATATTTTGTGAGTTAAGTTAATATTATAATAACCTCAAGTGCACAATATAGTTGTAACTAATACCATCAAGTACAGTTCGATCCTATAAGGATAGTGAGTATTAGTAGTTACCTTTTTCCTATCATCTAACCTATGAATTGATTTTGGATTTTAATAAAGAAAATAAAAACTAAAGCAAGTAAAATAAATGGGCAACAGTATTGAATAGAGAATTAAGGAAGCACTAAGAAAATGCTGATATCAGAAAATTAGTATCTAGGTTTCAAATCCCTCTAAACCTTTAATAGATTGATCTTTTATTATGCATTTTTTTGTTGATGTATTGGAGCATGGAGAATCCTATAGTATGTTAATAGTTGACCTTGAGTCTACTAACAACTAATTGTTAGGTTTTCAGTTGAATTACTCAGGTTTGAATATGATGTAGAAGATTTATGTCATCCTATCTCTAGGGTTGCAATCAACTTCTTCCAATTATGGTTGATCTATTCAAGCCTAGGATTTCTCAATCTCTACGTATAAAATTGGATTATGATCTTATATTCCTGGGTTTATTAGAACATAAATAAAATATTTAATTGGATCACAACAAATCAATCAACCAATTACATTAATAAAAGAGTCAACATATGTTAAGGTAACAAAAAAGGGTTCATCTAACCTAAATACTAACAAAATATTTAGTTACACATTGGCGAATACGAAATCAAATATATATGAATTGAAAATGAAAAAATCATAATTCTAGATCTCCCTAATTGTCTTCTATCTTATATTCTTATGATGTAGAGGTATGATCTTGCATTCTAATCGATTTCTCGATAAAATCTTTGCATTGCCCACTCTTTTAGCTCTCGATCACACCTGGACTTACCTTTGAGATGTTCAAATCTTTGCATTTCCTACTCTTCCGGCTCTTACTCACACCTGAAGTTACCTCTGAGATGTTAAAAATGCCTCCTTTCATCTACTATCTGCCAATTGCCTTCGAGAAGTGTGTTTTATATGGAATTCTAGGTTTTTAACCAATGCACGATCTTTTGCAAAGTTGTGCATAACCAAAAATATCTGAATATCATAAAAGTGTACGGTCGTACATCCCTTCTATGGGTCAAATCTTCCTTTTACACCATTTTTACGTCCAAATTATTCTCCTTTAGGTCCATGAAGCAATTATTATCTGTATACACACTTGAAATGAGTTAAGTACCAAATATATACAAAAAGCAAAAATACATCAAGCATGGCTAAAAATGGGTTCAATTATCTATCTATCACTAACTAATTTCATGAGATTTGATGCCATTATACCATTATTGTATTGTTACATAATTGTGTGTTTGTTTTTTCTATGGTTTGTTTGTTTTTTGGTTTTTGTTTTGCTTGGGGACAAGTAAAGACTTGAGAAGGAAAAATTAAATAAATGATATTATAGAAAAATAATAAGGATTACAAATAGTATAATAGGAAGATCCCAAACATTGGTAAGAAGAATGGATATCTTCGTACTAAAATAAAAAAATACAAGTGACAAGAGGCTAGTAACTAAAATTTTGCAAAATTGATTAACTCAAATCTTATATGGAGCATCTCTTTGATACTTTGTAGGGTCAAAGTTGTAGTCTCCTTTTCTGTTGCAAATGTGTTTTAAATCTATTATTGTAATAGCCCGTTTTCCATATTAAGGGTTAGAGCCTTAGATTGTTGCACATGGCCATATCATTAAAAATTCATGAATTGTATTTCATTCATATGCATATCATTAGCATACACACATGAATTATGAACTAGTACACATTGCAAAGATAATATATGCACTCAATTGACATATTCTAGGGTATGAAAGGTTTAAAATGATCATGATGTGAATTGCGTATTATTTATATCTTGAATTCTAGTTTGGTGGACTATATAATTAGTAAACTTGGAATTTATTGTTACAACTAGAAAATTTATGAATTAAAATGTACATGTGGTCTAGTAAAAATGCCAAGTTGTAAGACAAATTGACACATGAAAAATTAGGATGACTAAGCCTATGAATAAGTGACATTTGGCATATATAACTGAGTGACATTTGGCGTAGGTAATTAACTGACAAATGGCAGAAATGAATAAGTGACAGATAGACTAATAACTAGGTGACATTTGGTGGCTTACAAAGAGGATAAGTGGCTGGGATGCTTAAGGACATATGTTAATCTAAGATAATGAAATGTTAGACCTAGTTGAACTAAACAAATGCTAGAAAAGTTTCTGCTATGTTTCATCTTCATTCAGCACTCTCTCCACCGAAACCTATATTCATCTCATAGCTCTACATTTTTGTTTTAAGTCTTGCTAAATGGATACACCAAAATCCATTCTTTAACCCTCACAAAGTTTGGTAAAGAATCAAAACATAATTATTCTTACTATAGTCTTTAACTATAGCCGAAAACCATCCAATTCCCACCTTGAATTTGTGATGATTCTGCATGCATGGAGAGCTAAATTAGCTTGATCTTTGATGTGGAAATTTGAGCTAGATAAGTAAGTAAAAGATTGATCTTTCTGGCAAGTTATAATAGGATGATTATAATGTTTGAATTGGGATGAATTGTATATGAAGTTCATGATGCATTGTGCTAGAAATTGATACTTGAACTTGGATACTTTTATGTCTTGTTTTTGATGTATAAAAACTGTAGGCTATAAGTTGTTACATGGATGAATTGGAATAGGATTTGATGTATAATGAATGTGAATTTATATTAAAGAAAGGTTCTATATAGTGATCTTGAAATGGGAAAGAACTAAGACTACATGTATGATCAAATAGATGGTTTCTGATTTGATTTTAATGCATGAAAGACCATAAATTGTGAGCTACCAAATGAATGATTTGAATTGGAATTGGGTATGGAATTGATGAGGTATTGACATATATTAAGGTATAACTGACTATGATGAAAATGTGATAAATTTGGTATGAAGATGATAAAAGCTGGAAAATAATTGAAGGAAAAAGATGGTCACTCATCCCATGATCGTGGGAGCTACATTAGCTCCTTCCCATGATCATGGGTAATGCATAGAAATGAGAAAAGTTTAGTTTTGTGTGATATTTGAACCATATAAGGATAAGTTACTTTACTTAGGTGCATTTAGATATGATTAGGGCTTGAAATGAACCTAGGTAGTTGCTTGATTAAGTAATTAAGTGTTTGATAAGTTTAGGTTGTTAATTGATATTATAATTTAAGGAGTGGATTATTTGATATCAATGTTTATGAATTTGAGAATTATGAGTTGTCAATGGTATAAAGATGTTCTTTTGAATGCAAATATGATTCAATGGATATAGGTAATGAATTAGGTATGATTGAATGAGAATTAGGAAATTGTGTGAATATATATAATGCTAAGACAGGATTGATGAATGTATCATTTATGAATTTAAAGTAATCAAACTTACTTAAGGAATGAGCTAGCTTCAAACTAGATATATACAAGCTATAATGAATTAATGATCAAGACTTATGAATGAGGATACATACCTAGGATAGTTAATTGAGCATACATTAAACATAACTTAAATACATGTGTATGATTGAGTACTCACTTGATTAAACAAGTTAGTAATGTATAAATATGTGTGCATTACCTCATAAAGAAGCACAAATTGAGCATCCATATCTAGACATTACTAGATCACCAAGGCAATAGGTTATCTGAAGCGTACTATAAGTTAACCTAGATGTTTTCTCACTATGATTGAATTGTTTTTTATTATTATAAATTACTAAATTTGTTGGCCTCCAAATTTTTTTCTGATGCATAAGTATAATTTACATTAATTTTGAGGTCTTTATGAAATTTTATAGAGCTAACTTTTATGTTGATGTTAGAAAGATTATATGATATAGGTTGATTGAATTAAAGTATAAAGGTTATAAGAATGTTCAAGGGGTGTTTTTGGCAAGACACTTAAGGTTAAAAGAACATAAGCCTATAAGGAAGGGTAAAATGGACATTTTGGGCTCATTAAGGGAAGAAATGGAAGAAAGAAATGTAGTCTTGATTTTGAAAAGGGGAAAAACGTGAGTTCAAGAGAAAAAGAGAGAGTGTTATGAAGAAAAGAGAGAAATACAAAGAGAAGAAGAGAAAGAAGAGAGAAAACAAACTAGGGTTTCAATTTTCTTAGCCTTCAAGGGAGATTTTGAGGTTGTTCAAGAAGGGAAAAGGAAGAGGAAGAGAAGAGCTTCCATTTAAGCCAAAGATCTCTTCATTTGGTGAAGAATCAAGGTAAGATCATTTTGTATCTCTTAGATTTTTGGAAGGATTTTAGTTCATGGAATTTAGATTATGCATGAGTTTAAGTATTTTAGAACCGATTTAGTGAATGTGCTTTGTGGGATTTTCAATTGAAAACCCTATTGAGTGGGATTTTTGTTATTGTAGAAGGAAATCAAGAAAGGCAAGGAAAACAAGAGGAGAGACATTTTGAGCAAGTCTTTAAGCAAAGAAATCAAGGTGGGTATATGTTTATAATAGAGGAAATAGGCCACTAATGTTCTTGGAATCAAAGAAGTTTAATGATTTCAATTGCATTATAAATGTGCACTTTTTTCCCTTTAAGTGTTTTAAAAAAGTGTTACACGTTTGGTATATGAATTATGTGATTTATTTATGAAATGAAAAATGGAAATGAATTTTAAAAGGATATCAAGTTCATGGAAATAAGTTTAAAAAATGTGCCATTTTGGGCAACAAGTTTATAACTCATGAATTACATGTTATGTGGGTTTGTGATGGTCCCCTAAGTTAAGTCAAGTGCACTTTGACAAAAGGTTTCTCCCGCCTGCCCGCTAGTGGCATAGAGCTCCTTCATGGACTCCCATAAGTTCACGGCTACTAAAAACTATTATGTGGGATTGGGTTAGTACGTTCTATTCATGACTACACAGGACCCTTAAGGGAAATGTGTAGAATGTTATATTTTTGATCCACCAAAACCATTTTGATGTGCTTATGTTCTTATGATCTGTGAGCAAATTTAATGCATTCATATTTTATGGTTTGTGAATTTGACTACACGATGATAATTTCAGAAACATGTGTTTTATGAACTTAATGAAAATTTTCTATGACAAGTAAAATGTTTTCAAAGGTTTTTCTTGTTTTTCTGTTATAAACGGTTACCCACAAGCTTTCAAGCTCAGCCCCTTTTTCATCCCATCTTCAGGTGATAGCTAAGAGATCAAGTGATCAAGAGCCTAAGGGAATTTTTCTAAATTTGTTTATTTTGTATTTTGAGTTGGTTTTGGGAAATCACAATATTTTAGTCACATTTCAAGTTTTTTTGTTCAAAAGCCTTTTGTAATTTAAGATTTTGAGATGATGATGTAATGTGGCTTAGAATGCCGTTAAAGATTTGTAAAACTTTATTCTTTTAATGTTAATAAAATGATGAACGGTATATGGATGATGTGAGTTGAAATTCGATATACGTGAAGAAGTTATCAACTTTAGTTGATTATTTTGAACATGAATTGTTGTTATATATATATATATATATACATAAGTGAGATATTATGGAAAAGAAAGATAGAAATTATGACTGATCAGATGTAGTCAAATGAGTTGAGATTTGAGAGTTTAATGAAGTCAATTTGATAGCTGAATGGTTATGCTTAGGACATTCCTAGTTTGTATAGTACAAAATGTCATGTCTTCCATAGGGGTAAAATTTGTGCTATGACTTCAGGGAAAATACTGTATTGATCTAGACTGAAATAGACAAAGTTGTCTTCAATAAAGTGTAGCTTATCTTTCTAGCTTTCAAATGCTATATAGTATGAAAGTTTTAGACTTCAGAGTCCAAAGTTATGATCCTTATAATTGGAGATGTTCATAAGTATAGACTGTATCTTCTAGTTATGACGTGTATCTTCTGGGGATGACATGTATCTTCTATGACCATGTGTATCTCCTATAAGGACATGTATCTTCTGTGATGATGTGTATCTTCTGTAATGACGTGTATCTTCTATGTATTGTTCATCTTACACTTTCTGGTCTAATTTTGACCATATAGATGATAGAATCTATCTTTAAGGTCTTTATGAAAGTTGTAGATCTTGAGTTCTTCTTTCAAACTATCTAAGAATGACCTTGATCAGATATCTCTAGAGAAATACCAATTGTAAAACATATTTTCTGTATTGTTCATAAACTCCTTCTAGGTACTATTCATCTTGTATCGTCTAGTCTAGTTCTGACCCTTGAGATGAAAAAATCTCACTTCAATTCTTTATGAAAGTTTTAGATCATGAATTCTTCTTTCAAACCATCTAAGAATGACCTTGGTTCGATATCTCTAGAGAAAGTTATGCTAATTGTAAAACATCTTCTATGTATCATTCATAAACTCCTTCTAGATATTGTTCATCTTCTATCATCTAGTCCAATTATGACCCTTTAGATGAAAACATCTCACTTCGATGTCTTCATGAAAGTTGTAGATATTGAATTAATTTTTCTAATCATCTAAGAATGACCTGATCTGATATCTCTAGAGAAAGTTATGCTAATTGTAAACATCTTCTATGTATTGTTCATAAACTCCTTCTGGGTACTGTTTATCTTGTATCATTTGGTCCAGTTTTGACCCTCTAGATGACAGAATGTTGCTTCGATGTCTTAATGGAAGTTGTAGATCTTGAATTCTTCTTTCAAACCATCTAAGAATGACCTTAATCTAATATCTCTAGCAAAGTTATGCCAATTATAATACATCTTCTATGTACTGTTCATAAACTTCTTCTAGGTACTGTTCATCTGGCATCTTCTAGTCCAAGTTTAACCTTCTAGATGACAGAATATACCTTCAAGGTCTTTCAAAAAAGTTGTATATCTTGAATTCCTTTTCGAAACTATCTAAAGATGGTCTCAATTTGACACCTATGGAGAACATTATGCCGATTGTCCCTAAGTAGGTTTAATATGATTAAGGACAAAACATTATTTCATTCTTTCGGCCATAACTACGTCATTCGACCTCTAAATAAGATGATTCTTGTTTCTAAATAAACTAAAGACATAGAGCTACAAATGATTTAAAGGAGTAAAATTTTAACTCAGTTCCTAAGACTTACAATTTTTGGACGGATGTTGGGTATAGTGTACTGTCCTAGTTTAATAACAATATGAAAAAGGTTTAGGCCCTAACACTTATAATTCTAAACCAAATTGAATGATTTTGGTGTCATTAGAAACTTAAGAAATGTGGAACAAATGTTCTGAAGAAGTCAAATTGTAATTCCAGTTTGAGGTTTCCCAAAATATATTTTAAAATAGGAGAAATGAGTTTGTTGGATGATTTGACCGGTGTGGGCACCACCCATGTGGGATGATGACCAATAAGGGTTCCTTGAAATAACCCTATAGGATAATAAGCTCACACTTTATGACTCTAAATGTTAGGTTCCAAAATCAGGGTCCAACAATTGTGGTATCAGAGCCCAGAACTAGGATCTTATATGGGCAATTATTACGTTGCAGAGCTAATTATTACGTTGATGTTAGAAAGATTATATGATATAGGTTGGTTGAATTAAAGTGCAAAGGTTATAAGAATGTTCAAGGGGTGCTTTTGGCAAGAAACTTAAGGTTAAAAGAACATAAGTTTATAAGAAAGGGTAAAATGGAATTTTTGGGCTCATTAAGGGTAGAAATCAAAGAAAGAAGTGCAGTTTTGCTTTTAAAAAGGGGGAAAAATGAGAATTGAAGAGAAAAAAGAGAGAGTGTTATGAAGAAAAGAGAGAAGTACGAAGAGAAGGAGAGAAAGAAGAGAGAAAGCAAGTTATGTTTTCAATTTTCTTAGCCTTCAAGAGAGATTTTAAGGTTGTTCGAGAAGGGAAAAAGGTAAAGGAAGAGAAGAGCTTCCATTTGAGAAAAAGATCTCTTCATTTGGTGAAGAATCAAAGTAAGATCATTTAGTATCTTTTGGATTTCTGGAAGGATATTAGTTCATGGAGTTTAGAAAATGCATGGGTTTAAGTATTCTAGAACCAATTTTAGTGAAAGTGTTTTGTGGGATTTTCAATTGAAAACATATTGAGTGGGATTTTTGTTATTGTAGAAGGAAATAAAAAAGGGCATTGGAAGCAAGAGAAGAGACACTTTGAGCAAGTCTTTAAGCGAGGAAATCAAGGTGGGTACATGTTTATATTAAAGGAAATAAGCTACTAATGTTTTCTTGGAATTAAAGAAGTTTCATGATTTCAATTGCATCGTAAATGTGCATTTTTGGCCTTTAAGTGTTTTGAGAAAGTGCTACATGTTTGGTGTATGAATTATGTGATTTATTTATGAAATGAAAAATGGAAATGATTTTTCAAAAGGATATCAAGTTTATGGAATCAGGTTTCGAAAATGTGTAATTTTGGGCAACAAGTTTACAACTCATGAACAATATGTTAAGTGGGTTTATGGTGATCCCCTAAGTTAATTTAAGTGCATTTTGACAAAAGGCTTCTTCTCCTGCCCATTAGTGACAAGGAGCTCCTTCATAGACTCCCATAAGTTCATGGCTACGTAAAACCATTATGTGGGATTGCGTTAGTACGTTCTGTTCACAACTACATAGGACCTGTTGGGCCTCGTTTCCGAAGACCAACAATCGCTCCAAATATCATAAACATAAGGCGTGATCATTTACCCTTATTAGCCATTATCAGTTCGTCTTCATTCTCATAACACTCCAAAATCATTCCTCACAATTGTTCAATGGCGTGCCCATACAAATCAATCACCATAATCAAACTCATTTCTCCCAATTAGTGAATAGAATTTGGAAAACTTTAACCTAAAATTTAAATTCTAATTCTTTAAAGAAATCATAACTTTAAGTCTCTAGTTTGTTTTGAAGAAAGAATCATCTCAATCGGAGCTCTATAGCTCAAGATATGCTTAAGAAGCTAAAGGGTGTTCATACACTAATCATGCTCTCCCAACCGATCCCTCATTTCCTTTCCATCAATCTTTTTCAAATTAACTCCAAAAGATACCAATTTTCATGTAGAGATAGAAAAATGTCTTAGAAATCTATTGGTCCAAGAATCACCTCATTTGGAGGTCGGACGAGGAAGTTATGACCAAAAGAATCCCATATGCTTAATTCCTCAATCATGCAGTAACATGTTTTGGCGCGATTGTCATAACTTTCACCATTCATGTCAGATTGATTTAGTTTTTAGACCATTGGAAAGAATACGTCGGGATATACAACTCTTATGAAGACCTCAAAGCAAGATTCGGCCTCTAAACTGGTAAAAATCGCAATTTACTGTAGCTAACCCGAGGATGTCCGTTTTAACGGACATAGACTGGCTAAATAACCCATTTTCATCCGAGAAGGTCCGTTAAACGGACATCCATGTCCATTTAACGGACACACAATGGGCTGAGGGTCCTCATTCACCCGAGAATGTCCGTTAAATGGACATCCATGTCCGTTTAACGTGGATGTCTGTTTAACGGACATAGGTGACCCAAAACTCCCTCCAAAGCTTCTCCAAAGCTTCTAACATCCATCCTAACACCATATACACTCAAGATCTCCCCAAATTAAACCCTCCAAGTGTAATAACACTCCTCAAACGTTCAATTTCCAATTTTTATTTCACAAATCTCCCAAAAGTCAACTCCAATGACTCATAACATACACAAACTCTCCTCATTCTCCATAGCTACCATGTTCATACCTCCTATGTAACATCATCTCTTCTAATGCTCATATCTCTCAACTCCAATACCCATAAGTTGCATGCTTATAGCGTTCGAAAGTTAAGAGATAATCTATAACTTTCATAAAGATCACTTTGTTCAATTCAGCCTATATTAATCAAAATTTTCACCTGAATTCGGTAACACAATTTCCAGGCCTATGAAAGCTTGCGAAATGCAATATCTCTTCGTGTCAATTCAACTTACTAAATACTTCTCCTTAAACTCTTAAATCCCACCTCAATTAATCCATCCCATAAAACCTTCCCAATTTCTAACATCCTATTCTAAAACAAACAACAATTCGCAATCTCGACGAAGAAGCATATACATACACACAATCCACTTTCATAATCATCATACTCATTTGATAAAATGACATAAACATACACAAAAGGAAATCCTCAATTTCGCATTCTCATTACTAAGCAAAGTGAATAATTGAACAAACTTTATTACATAACAATTTACACATCACAAACTTTAAAACAAATACAAATAGATGCTCAACGTTTGGCATGCTTCATAAGCTATACAAAAGTGTTCGAACTAGCTTAATGCAAAAGCTAACTATCTCGAAGTTGTCCTATTGCCTTGCAAGGATCGCTAATCTTCCGTTCTGCACCTGAGGAGGGGGAAAAATATTGGGTTGAGCTACACAGCTCAGTGGCTAATCTATTTATAGCCATTGGCGTTGAGCCACACAATCAGGCATATATATATATATAAACATTCACATGAGCATACACTTCACAATGAAGGTTCAACATTTACAATTCAATTCACATTTCACAATTCATAACATCATCACATATTGGATGTAATTCAATTCAAAGCATGGCTCAACACATCAAAATGCAAATGCACAACCAAATGGCTCGAGGGTTCCGTGAAACAAAACGGCGAAACCGAAGTTTACACCGTGAACGA
>JAOSBK010000094.1:15444-25449 GCA_027568895.1 Erythroxylum shatona | reverse complement strand
TAAAAAGTTTAAGATTATCAAACATTCAAATTAATTTTTATACATCTAAATTAAATGGAATTTATCTAAATCATATAAATTTTAATGACGCATAATATAAAAGTTGAAGAAATTGAGTTACACACAATAAATTAATAATTGAAGTAATCGTGGACTATCATCATCTTCCACTTTAGAATAATTGAGATAATTATCGTACTTGTGATACTATGGTCACCTTCCAAGTAAAAATAATTCGCTGACTAGTTAAACGATAAACCACAAATCGTCGTGTGGTAGGTATTGCTTTTTTTTTTTTTTTTTTTTTTCTTTCAGATTATGTGCCCTTATCTGTCATTCCAATAATGCTACCTTTTCTTTTTCAGGAAAATGAATAAAGAAAAAGAATTGTACATATCTTTTGTCATGAGGTTGTACCGCATATTTTCTCAACAGATTCATATTAAAATGTCATGGCTCCTATCAAACGCGGGATGAGTGTATAAGATAAGATCCTATCAAACAAGATCTTATCTTAATTAGGTAATGGCATTTAGCATAAATTAATAATTCTTTCCCTTCAAATTATAGTTTCTTTTAGTAGAAAAGGAACTTTAGATTGGTCGATGGACACTCGTGTTCGTTCCCTAATTTCTTATATATTACTTTTAGATCCACTGAGGCAACTATATTTTTGCATTTTTCAAAAATTAATTTCACTGAATTTTAAGGGTGAATTAAAAATTTAAATTAATATCAATTTTATAATATTAATTCAAAATTAAAATAATACTAAAATATTTAAAATTTTATTTTGTTATGAAGATAGTTCAACATTAAATTACTTTTATCATCCTAATATTTACGATGTGATTATCAAATATTTATTATTTTAATACTGGAGGCGCTGCATCATCAGCTGTCCACTTACGATCACCACGACCAGGAGGTCAGAGCACTGCCCCGACTATTAGCTCTACTTCTCGAGCTCGAACATATCGGTTTGAGTAGTGTAGAAACTGTAGAAAGGTACATTCAAGCAAGTACACAGAGCCGAGAAAGGGTTTTCAGTGTGGAGAGATAGGGCATACAAGGAGAGATTTTCCACAGTTGACTTGGAGTTGTATTACCTCGTACATCAAAAGTTCACGATGCTATTTGGGTTATAGTGGATAGATTGATAAAATCTACTCATTTTCTGCCTATCCATGCAACCTACTCATTGGAGAGACTGACAAAGCTGTATATCGATGAAATTGTGAAGCTGCACAGGATGCCAGTTTCTATAATATAAGATAGGAATCCGAGATTCACCTCATGATTTTGGTCGAGATTCCAGGAATCTTTGGGGGCTAAACAAAAGTTTAGTGCTGCCTTCCACCCTCAGATCGATGGTCAGTCAGGGAGAACCATTCATACACTGGAGGACATGCTGGGAGCATGTGTGATGGAATTCCAAGGGAGTTGGGACTAACACTTGCCTTTGATAGAGTTTGCTTATAACAATAGTTATCAGACAAGTATCGGTATGCCACTATATGAAGCACTTTATGGGATGAAGTGCAGGACACCTCTTTGTTGGGATGAGGTTAGTACGGGCAAAATCGAAGGAGCCAAATTGATAGAAGTCACAACTCAGAAGATAAAAGTCATTTGAGAGAAGATGAAAGTCGTCGAGGATCGTCAAAAAAGTTATGCGGATAAGAAGCGACAATCATTAGAGTTTGCAATTGGTGACAAGGTTTTTTCTTCGGATATCACCATAGAAAGGTATTATCAGATTTTAGAGTCGAGAGAAGCTGAACCTTCAATATACCAAACCTTTCCACATCTTGGAGCATGTGGGACTGTGGCATATCAGTTGGCATTGCCACTAGACTTGGATGGGATCCATAATGTGTTCCATGCCTCGATGCTTAAAAATTACTTACCAGATCCATCTCATAATTTGGACATACCTCGAGTAGAGCTGAGAGAAGACCTGAGTTTTAAGGTGAAACTAGTTCAGATTTTGGATAGACAAATAAAGAGATTACGTAGCAAGGAGGTACCCACGATCAAAGTTCTTTAGAAGAGCGACAGGGTCGAGGAGATGACATGGGAGCTTGAGCATACTATGAAATGTCAGTACCCCCATTTATTTGTGTCCTCGACTTAGGCGTTTCGAGGACGAAACTCCTTTGAGGGGGGAGAACTTGTAATGCCGGACTCTTTGAGTCTTTTTTATTATGTTATACTAAGAGATGCTACTATATACTGATACATACATGGTTGTATATGAGTTCAAAAATGTATTCAATTCCTTTGGGTATATATGTTGATGATGTATAATGTTAGATGCCCTTACATGAACTTAGAGTTCATCGGTATGCGAAATCTTGAAGATTTCTGACATATAACCTTTTAAGTGTGCAAAATTGAGTCCATTGGATGGATATGACCATGGTGGTAAAATTAAATGTGTTCTAATTCCTTAGAGGTGATTAGATATCATTTATAAACTTATGGGACACTTAGCTTAATTGGAAAAGTTGATGTATATAAGGGCTTATTTGCAAAATTTTAAAAGTTAAAGGACTTAAATGTAATTTTCAATTCTTGGAGGACTAATATGTAATTTTAAAAAGTTAAGGGGCTTAATTATTACTCTCAAAAGTCCGAGGACCAAAATAAAAATAAAAGTTTTGGTGATTCCCAAATTTTGAGCTTAATTGCAAATTTAGGAAAAGTTTGGAGGGTATAATGGTAATTTCACATAACTTAAGGGCAAAAGATAATTTCACCATATTTTGGTCAATGAAGAGTCAAAATTCTAGACCCTTCTTAGGTATGACCGTGCACTCCTTGCTAGAGACTTAAAACATCTTCTTTTAATTAAAAGAGAGGAGAAGAAAGGAGAAGAGAGGAGAAGAAGTAGTTTCGGCCATCCCTAAAATTCCACCCTCTTTTTTGAGGCTCCAACCCAAATCAAGGTGTTCTAAGCTAATTTGGGGTCAAGGAACTCAAATCTATCATTAGATTTGGGAAATTCTCAATGGATTTGAAGATATCACCAAATGAATGTTTAGGTAAATTTTGTCTCATCTCTCTCTACATTAGGATTTTGAGTTTGGTGTTAAGATATGTTGTTCTCCGTGCTTGAATATGAATGAAACATGGTTTAGGTGAATGAAATGTGTCATGGAGATGGTTCTTTAAGTCAAAACCGAAATGCCCCCTCTTTGGTGAAAGTTGTGAATTTTTGGATATCTTTTGAAATTGATGATTTAAATGAATTCTATGGTGTTAATTGTACATGTATAATGTGAATTGATGATGAAAAATGAAAAAGATGTATAGTGGATGAGGCTTGGTCGAAATGATGGGAGAAGGAATGGATATATGTGATGAGTTGCGTAATTATGATAAATGTAGCTTAAACGAAGGGAATTAGATTGAATGGAGTGGTGAAATGTGTCACTGTTTGGAAGTGTTTACTATATAGTAAGATAGGAGCATGAATTACTATGATAAAGTCTTGAAAATGTGACTTGAAAGTCACGCACATTAGGTGTTTGATAAAATGTCTAAGTGAACTTGGCTTAAGATTTAAGGATTCGTAGTTATATACATTAAAAGTGACATTGATGTTTACTTAGAGTAAACTTGAATTGTTGCTTAGATTGATGAATAATGGTCTAATGTTCTTAGATAAAAATGTGCTTAATTATGTTTTGAAATGAGTAAGTATTAGATTAAAAGTATTAAATGCCCTAGAAAATGCAAAAGAAAAGCTAATGTGAATAGTAAGAAAGTAACCATGTAAGGACTTTAATGGTCAAATCCTATAACTTAAAGAGAGTGATAATATGTTTTATACACTTATATGATAATGTATAAATATGACATATATATTTGAGTAGAAAATACATTGTATATTTTTTTTTATGTATAAAGGCTTAGGAGCTATGAATGAAGGAGCTCGTACCGTGGATTGCTGAAGTTAAAGGAGTGTACACCTTTTTTTGAGGTGAGTTGGGGAAACCATATTTCTCATACAGGATTACATCACCTTAAGACATGTATGATGACTTGTATGTGAATTTTGAACCTAGGAAATGCATAGTAAAACTGAATCTCAAATGGATGCTAATATGCTTATGTATTTATGAAACGTCATTGTTTTGAACAACTATGAATTTGGAGTACAAAAGACTGCTTTTATTTCATGAGATAATGTTTTGGAATATACATATACATAATCGAGTCATGTATTTCGTGTATTTGTTCTCTTTTTGGCTTAGAGCCATGTCACAATTTCATTTTATCGTTGGACCCATAAATAAAGGCATGACGCCTTAGTTGATTTTTGTACTTAATTTTGTATATGAATTTTGTGATTAGTGAGGAAACGATTGGCTAATCATGTGCTAGGCATAACTGATTAAGCCATCCCCGTACCCTTGACACTAAGTCCTCATATAGACACCTTTCTACGGGACTTCCGGGTGATTACATACCTGGGGTCTAGATACCGAGGAGGTCATCAGCTAAGGTTATGATGCTCTTGTCGACTATAGTCCGGACTCACCACGGATGAAAGTCAAGCCAACATCGACGATTGGTGGGTGTGCACACTAGTTTGGCTGACTAGTGGTGTCATACTTGATTGTTTTGGCTTATTCTAGGATTTGTCTTCTGTTGAGTTTTGATTTTTGCATGTGATGTTTTTCTGCTTTTATATACTGGAACTGTAACCTATGTTCATCAGATGAGTGGTTAATAGGCTAGCTTATGTGGTTCCTAACCAGTATACATTGAGTAATAGGCTAGGCTTATGTGTTTCTATATGATGTGTGTTTCACTTCATCGGTTATCTATATTGTCTTGGTGTGTATCGAGTTCTATTTTCAATATGTATTTTTCCTGCTCACTGAGTACATAGACTCATCCCTCTGCTTTCCAACTATGTAGGTTAATTTAGTGAGCTTGAAGTTCTGAGTAGATCGTGCAGTCTTTTGATATTTTGGGGTATTATCGTACGTGGTTAATTTTCTATCTTGGACTTCATTTGCATAGTAGCTCATGAACTGTTTTACTATTTTTATTATATTGGTTATGTTGATATACTTTATGATTATAAAAATTTAACTCTTGACTATTTATTGTTGTAAAAGACTTTATGTATGAACTTTTGATACTGTTGTTGAGATTGCCTTGAGTGGACTTTAAAGTCCTGAAGTTGTGGTAAAAGTTTTGGATGTGAATATAGATGTGTGCTTAAAAATTGTTTGCGGGCATTTGATTAAGTTTTGGGATTTTTAAAATACAATTGTTGTGCTGCCTAATTTTTTTAAAAGAGAGAGATATTCAGTTAGCCTTGCATAGTTGGATTAAGGATATCGTGAGTGGCTTTAGCCCGGGTATGTGGCGGTTGTTATGGGCTCGATGTAGTACCGGGTCGTGAAAATTAAATTGGTATCAGAGAATGTTTTATACATTTTTCAAAAGTGTTATTTCTGTTTTCAAAAAGTTCATGAGCTTTCGGAGTCGAGTTTGAGTGTCGAAAGTCTTTGGTCGAGAAGTTGAGTCTCAGATCATTAAGTTGACGTCCTTAATGGTCGGATGATTTTGACCTCGATCAGAGTACTTGTCGACATTCATTGGGATGTTTGGGATATCGAATAAGCTAGACTTAGCCCAATATATTTTTATTAAACAATGTCTTTTTCTTTGATTTTATAGTGATACCATGGTTGGAAGACGAAAGGGAAGTCATCGTAAGGTTAGACCTTTGCAACCTGAGCCAGAGAGACATGGCATTGAAGCAGTCGTAGAACTAGCGATTGCTAGCTCTTCCGCTCAAAGGTAGCCTCACACTGTAACACCACCGTTGGTAGTATAGCCAGATTTACCACTGGTGCTGAGGGAGGCTCTATAGCAGATGATGACATGGTGGGTATAGTACACTGCGTAGTTGCAGCCTGGGGCCGGAGTGCCACAGATTTCACCACAAGTACCACCACCACAGTAGCTAGTAGTGGTACCTAGTCCTGTACTAAGGTAACATCCGATGCTTGAAATCTCGTGGTATATCAAAGAGGCAAGGAATCTTGGGTGTGGTATCTTTGATGGGCGCAATGATGTTACTGAGGCCAAAACTTGGATGAGGGGGACCGTAGAGACATTTCAGGATATGGGGTTGTTTGATGAGATGAAGCTGAAGGTAGTTACCTAATTTCTGGAGGGAGATGCTAGAGTCTAGTGGGAAAATGTCTATGGACGTTATCGTAATTAGATACCTAGAGAGATTTTATCAGCATTCAATGAACAATACTATACTATATTTGATAGAAATCAGAAGAAGGCTGTCATCTTTACACTGACGTAGGGAATAGGTCAGTGTACGAGTTTGAGATAAGGTTGAGAGAGCTCGTCACCTGTGTCCCAAAATATATGGCAGATAAAGAGAATATGTGTGTTCGGTTTGAGAGTGGAATACATTTGGCGATCTGGGAGAGGATGATGGTTAAACCCACCACCACATTCAAGGAGATGGTACAGTCGACCAAGAGAGCCGAGAAGTTGGTGAAAGAGCGTAAAAGACAGTGGGAGGAAAATAACTTGAAAAGGAAGGAAGGAGGTTCCTTCAGTCAACAACCTAAAAGGAGCTGTGATAGTTTAGCTCTGACATAATCAGCTGTCCACTTACGGTCACCACAACTAGGAGGTTAGAGCATTGCCCCGACTACTAGCTCTGCTTCTCGAGCTCGATCATATCAGTCTAAGCAGTGTAGAAATTGCAGAAAGGTACATTCAGGTAAGTATATAGAGCTGAGAAAGTGTTTTCAGTGTGGAGAGATAGGGCATATGAGGAGAAATTCTCCCCAACTGACTTGGACTTTAACTTGGGGAAGAGATAGCTCGGTACTGCTAGTGAGACATAGAAGGGAGACTGCCAGGGTACACGGAGGACTAGTGTGGGCAGTAGTACACCTCTAGTAGGTCAGCAATGTCCTATTTCGTGAGCTCAAGCATGAGTTTATACAATAACGGAGGAGGACATTCGAGCCAATTTGGACACGATTACAGGTATTTTCTGGATGAACATTTATTTTCTATTGTATTTGTATATTTTAATGCATGTTTTGTATAGTATCGCTGAATTCTTAAATAGTATGAGTGCTAACCTATAGTATTATAAGGAGTTATGTGTGTTCTCAGTAGAGATGCTAAAGTTTTGATCGACACTGACACACAAAGGTGTTTTGTCAGTGTGACATTCGTTGAGGATATTAGTCATCTTGTGGAGCCATTAGATCCCCTCTCATTGTAGTCACTCCTCTTGGAGTGCAAGTGGCTTATGATGAAGTATATACAACCTGTGAGATAAAGATCAGTGATGTTGTATTAGAGCCAGATCTTATTCCTCTCGATCTTTAGGATTTCGAGGGGGAATTAGGGATTGACTGGTTAGAGAGATATCGCGCCAAGGTTGATTGTTTTAAGAAAGAGGTGGATTTTGACCCTCATGGTGGAGTTTCAGTTAAATTTACTAGTGACCAAAGGATATTCCCAAGTTGTTTGATATTGGTGATCAAGGATAAGAGGTTGATTCGTCAGGGATGCCAGGCATACCTCGCACTTGTCATTGACACTTCGGTACAGAGGGTCGAACCGGGAGATGTCCCTATTATGTGTGAGTTCCCCAATGTCTTTCCAGAGGAGTTACCTAGATTGCCACCTAATTGGGAGTTTGATTTCACTATTGACTTAATCACGGGGACAACATGAATATTTATACCATCGTATCACATGGCACTAGCGGAATTGAAAGAGTTGAAGATTCAACAACAAGACTTATTAGACAAGGGCTTCATTATTCCAAGTCATTTACCGTAAGGAGCACCAGTATTATTTATCAAAAAGAAGGATGGGACCCTCTATTTATTTGTTGATTATCGATAGTTAAATATGGTTACCATAAAAAAAATATCCGCTTCCCAGGGTTGATGTTTTGGTTGATCAATTAAGAGGAGCTACAGTATTGTTAACGATAGATCTAAGGTCTGGGTACCATCAATTGAAGATTGATGAGAATGATGTGCACAAGACTATTTTTTGGATGAGGTATGGACATTATGAATTCTTGGTGATGCCATTCGGATTGACAAATGCACCTGCAGTATTTATGGATTTCATGAATAGGGTGTTCCATATTTAGGTTAGTGTATAATAATATTCATTGATGATCTACTGATTTATTCTAAGGATGAAGAGGAGCATGCTAGACATCTCCGGATTGTGCTACAAATACTTCGCGAAAGACAGTTATATGTGAAGTTCTCAAAGTTTGAATTTTGGCTGAGGGAGATAGGATTCCTTCGTCCTGTGGCATCAAGGAGAGGTATTTTTGTAGATTTTAAAAAAGTGAAAACTATACTTGAGTGGGAACAACCCAAGAATGTGATAGAAGTCTGCAACTTTGTGTGGTTAGCTGGTTATTATCGAAGATTTGTTGAGGGTTTCTTAGTACTTACAACCTCTTTGTCGAGGCTTACGCAGAAGGGGGTAAAATTTCAGTGGGATGATAAACGTGAGGCAAGTTTCCAAAAGCTAAAGAAGAGATTGACTTCTACTCCAGTGTTTGCTCTACCTACCCAGGGGGTTGGATATGAGGCCTACAGTGATGCTAGTCACCAAGGACTTGACTGTGTACTTATGCAAGCCGGGTGAGTGATCACATATGCTTCTAGACATCTAAAGAAACATGTGTTAAATTATCCTACATATTATTAAGAGCTCGTAGCTGTAGTGTTTGCACTCAAGATTTACAGACACTATCTTTATGGGGAGACTTGCCATATATACACTGACCACAAGAGTTTGAAGTACTTAATGACAAAGAAGGAGGCTAAAACTCAGACAAAGAAGATGGCTAGAATTGATTAAGGATTATGGCTTAATAATCGACTATCACCTGGGAAAAGCAAATGTGGTAGGCAATGCACTGAGTCATAAATCTTGTTCGATAGTAACTATTAGGCAAGATCTTTATATGACACATTTGATGAGTGTGTGGAGCCTTAGGGTTGGACTCTCAGTGGCAGAGGATGACGGAACATTGCTAGCACAATTTAAAGTTCGATTAACTTTATTTGATGAGATAAGGATATCGCAGGCTGACAATCCTAAGTTAAGAGTCATTCGGGAGAAATTGCCATCCGAAGATAGTGAAGAGTTCAGATGGAGAGAAGACGGGTTGTTAGTCTTTAGAGATAGAGTTTGTGTGTCGAATAACCAATGTCTTAGGCGAGCCATCTTGTAGGAAGCTCATAGTTCGGCTTATGTTATACACCCTGGTAGCAATAAGATGTAACGAACTCTTAAAGAGAGTTATTGGTGGCTAGGGATGAAGAGAGAGATAGCGAAAATTGTGGCCAGATGCCTTCCATGTCAACATATTAAGGCATAACATCAGAAACTAGTAGGTACATTACAATCTTTGCCTATTCTGGAATGGAAGTGAGACCATGTGACAATGAATTTTGTAGTTGGACTACTGTATACATCAAAGGATCACGATATTATCTGTGTTATAGTGGATAGATTGACAAAATCTGCTCATTTTCTGGCTATCCTCACAACCTACTCATTAGAGAGATTGGTAAAGATGTATATTGATTCAATGCCTTTTGTTCTTACCCTTGGAGGTCAAATCAAAAATTTAATTCCAAGGATTGTAGTATAAAATGCAACCTTGGGTCGTTTCATTTAATCGGAACCTGATAAATGGAACTAAGCTAGCCTATATGTCGTGATATGCAAACTAAATTAGTAAGGAAATGTGGGTTTTAATCTTTAGAAAATTTGATAAAAATAAGTGAATTGAAAGAAAATGTAATGAAAGTTATTTTTGGATTTCGGGAATAGAAAATCGATAGAATGAAAACAAAGATCAATTGATGAAAGTATCCTCTTGAAAACAAGCTTTGGCTATCATAGTTCAAAATGAATTTTTATGGGAGTGAATCACTAAGTTTCAAA
>JAOSBK010000094.1:0-14141 GCA_027568895.1 Erythroxylum shatona | reverse complement strand
TCTTGGTGGCATGCTAGGCAAGTGACAAGTGTCACTTGCCACATGTCACCTTCTAAAAGGCCCACCCAGTTTCTTTCCAATTAAATTCCAATTTCTACTCCAATTTTTCTCCAAATTCCAATGGCTCAAAATTATAAATCCTAAAATCATATATCTAAATTTTCAGTGCCATTGGACAGTCATTTTTCCTATCGGGACAATATGCAGGCTACCACTTGGCATTTTTCCTAGTCCGAAAAAGTCCTCCGAAATTTCACAAAAATTTTACTAAAATTCACTAACAATTTTTAAACCTCAAAGACCCTTTCCAATCAATTTTTCAAACACAATCTCACACTTTTCATGATAGCCACATTTATGATCAAATGTACCGGGAAAAATGTCATGCATGCATGTACAGTCATTTACATGTGCAAAAGTCACTATTTACAAGTATGAGTATGCATGAACATACCAAGACAATTCTAAACACTCATAACCCGTTCCAAATTACTATTCTACCCTTCCCATCCGTGATGGGATGTTACACCAATGCTTTAAAAATCAGGTTATTTGGAGATTGGACGACAAATTTATAGTTAAAAGAGTGGAATATGTTCAGGTTTGGGGGAGAATCGGCGGGTTGCAATCCCGACTTTCGCGCTAGTCCACAGAATCGCGATCATGCAAGAAGTGGCTTTCTTCTTCCTACCTATATTGGTAAAAATAGCATAACTTGTAATAAAAATATCATATTAAGATCATTCAAAGACCATTTTGAAGAGTACTTCTAGATCTACAACTTCCACGAAGACCTCAACAACAATTTTTATCTCTATAAGGGTCAAATTTTCAAAAATAATATAGTTGTCCCGAAAGTCCATCCTATGCAATATCGTAAACTTCTAATAATCATATCTCTCAATTCCAATGTCCAAAAATTTCATACTATATATCATTGAAAAGATAGAGAAATAATCTACAACTTCTAAGAAGAAAATGTTATCTAATTCAACATAGATTAATATATTATTTCCCTTGAACCCAGAATACAAATTCTCACCCTTATGGAAAATTTGAAAATGCAATGCACAATTTTGGAATTGTCATGGGCAAAACACAATCATATCTCACTAACATCAAAAGATAAGAGTTTTTACAAAGCTTTAATGGGCATTTCAAGCCATAATACATCAATATCTCAAAATGCAAAATACAAAAAGATACATGAGCTGTAATTTGCTCAAAATGTAAATAAAGCCTTATGGTTAAAAATCTAGCTTAAGACACAAACTGATGCAAATATTGGGGTGATGCCTCAACTCTCTTCCACTAGATCTCTTGCTCGTCACCTAGAGAGGGGAAGGAATGGGGGTGGGCTTAAAGCTCGTGGGTAACAGTTTATAACGAAAAATAATCAAAACCTTTGAAATGTTCTTTTGCCAATACAAAGTTGTAATTAAATTCATCAAAGTATCATTCTCAAATTCATAACCGAAATTTACAAACTAAAAATCATGAATGCATCAAACTTGTTAACATCTGATAAGCACATAAGCACATCAAAATGGTTTGGGTAAATCCATAAGCATGACGAACTATACATTTTCACATAATGGTCCTATATAGTCGTAAACTTAGCGTACTAACACAATCCCACATAGTGGTTTTGTGCAGACGTAAACTTGAGGGAGTCCCTAAGGAGCTCCATGCCACTAGTGCGTAGGCGGGCAAAGCCTTTAACTTGGTCAGCGTGCACATGACATTCTTGAATGGATTACACCGAACTCATACAACATGTAATTCATGAATTGAAAACCATTTGCCCAAATGGCACATTCTTGGAAGCTTGTTTTTCATGAACATGAGATATTATGAAAACTATTTCCGAAAACAAGATTTCATAAACATGTATCTTTTCAAAAGAATCATTTTCAAAGTCTTTTCACAAATCATCAACCCAATTCATATATCAAACAAATAATTCTCAATTCAATCAAGAAGCAACAAATGCAAGATTTATGATGCAATTGAAATCATTAAACTTCCCTGATTTAAAGAAAACGTTTATTGGCTTATTTATTCTATTATAAACATATATCCAACTTGAATTCCTTGCTTAAGAAATTGGCTTAAGGATGTCTTTCCTCTTGCTCCTCTTGCCTCTCTTGATCCCCTCCTTGATTTCCTTCATAAATGATATAATTCCTATTCAATAGGAATTCAAAATTAAGAACCTATAAAGCACATTCGCTGAAATTGACTCTAGATTGCTTAAACCCATGTATTTCCTAAAATTTATGAACCAAATCCCCTTCTATATACCCAAGTATAAAAATCTAATTTACCTTGAATCTTGACCAATTTATGAGATTATTGGCTCTAAAGAAATCTATTTCCTTTCTCTTTCTTTTTCCCTTATTGAGCAACCTCAAACTCTCTCTTTAAGACTAAGAAAAGATCTAAATCATGCTTAATTAAAAAAAATTTGGGGGCCAACAAAGAGCTTTTCTCTTCTTCCTGTTAGGTTCCGATCATGCATCTTATACATAATATATATCAAATATATGTAGAAGAAATAAAACGGAGCCTCAAAAACTAGATCTACTCATGCATATAGATATAGCAAAACAAAAACATAAAATGTAAGATATAAGATGTATGCCTTTCTGACCATCTCCTTCGTTCTTTAATCTTCTCCATGTTAGGTTGTCATCAACCATAATGATCAATATAGTCCGTCTCCAATGAAAGTCCATACGAAGATAGAAGGATGAAACCTTAATAGGAGATGGCTAGAATTCTTTTTTTGTGCTAGAAAAGATAATAACTCTTGAGAGAGTTAGAGAAAAAAAGTGTGTGTGTAAGAAAAAGAACTTTTATTTTTCTTTTCTGGTGTCTTACACAAGATGCACGAAAATCATCTCAATTTTTCACACCATTTGGCCTTTCATAACTTCCATCACTAATGGAAAGTTATGGGAAGTTAATGGTCATGAATAGCATGCATTAATGGAAGTTATGGAAAGTTAATAACCATGAATAGCATGTATTAATGGAAGTTGTGGGAAGTTAATGATCATGAATAGCATGCATTAATGGAAACCAATAAAACTTGTTTCTAATCCATTCCATGTAACGTTTTCTGCCATGATCACATCACGATATAATTCCAAAACACTCTCTCATATCTTGAATCACCATTCAAAACCATTTTACTTATCCTTTGGATCTCTTATGTGTGTGACCTATTAGGTTCTCGATTATGTTGGCCACTTGAATTAACACTTAGTTCAAATAAGTCAAGAGCAGTATCTAACAAAACATATGACCCCTAATTGACCAAAAAGTCAGTTGTTTGATTATGAACCCTGCCATATGTAATGTTGCCGTGCAATTTGTCCTTTCACCATCTATACCTCACTTAGTTCAAAGTATGGTCAAGTGTCAACTCCTACTAGACTGACTACGTCACATCTACTCCAAGTGTTACTAGATCTTGTCTCAAGGATCTCATTACTCTTTGTATCATTGAAGACTCTCTTCATGACACATATCTACTCTAGCCAGAGACTTTCGAGTAATGACCATGACAAGAAGTCATATGTATCATCTCCTTCTATCAGGAGTGGTGAATCTTTTATTAGCTCAATTACCTCCGAATACCTCAAGTTGTACCCAATCACCACCCTATGAGTAACCCTTGAAAGGCATCGATGAATGGAGTCAAAACATAGGATCAGTATCTGAGATATCCTTGAGTATCTTAAGTTAAAAGATACTTGCACCATTACTATAATAAGACTATCATTGACACTGGAATAGAATATCCATATAATTGTCTCATAGTAGGTGGATCCAATGTACTTACTACCCTTAGTAAGCATCCATATGTTAACTTTAAATACCTCATGTCTACAACTTATGAGATCTACGGCTTAATCTAATAAAGGAGTATAATGTGTTTGTCAATCTGGATTAATGATATCCCATCTCATTAATCCTATGACTAGGAAAAGTTTAGATACTAACATAATTACACATGATAGGAATCTCATTATCATGATCTCATCGTGATTTCCTCTATGCTATGTTTTGTATCAAGGACTTCATTTAATCAATTTAAGATTAACATCAAATCTATAAACTTATGATCATTGAAATAATGAAAAATGCCTTTATTAATCATAAAATAATTTGTACAATAAGTGTTAAAGGTAATTGCCTTTAGATCACTTCTTTAACACTTCCATCGTTTTCCTTAGTATGTCAAAGACACTTTAGATGAAAGATCCTTTACTATCTTTTGATTTTCAATGCTCCTAGAGTGGATCTTTAGACTACGATGGGATTAACTTTGTTGCAATATCTCTAGCTTTCCTTTTCCCTTTCCTACTGACAAAATCTCTGTTGTAGCGCGATGAGAACCAAGCTAGCCTGAGCAAAGCTCCAAATGATCCATTAAACATTCAAGGAGACCTAATTACAAGAGTTAGAGCCAAGAAGATAAAGGAGGCTATAAATGGGCTAATTGAAGAGATGTGGACTAAACAAGCTCTAATTAGTTTGGAAAGTATTCAAGACCCAATAAATATGATCCAAACTGAGTCAAGAAGCCCAATGAGTATCTCAGTTATTCCAATATTTTCCAAGCATTCCAAGACATGCTCAAACTGACCAAAATTCTTGGGAGATATTCAAAAACTTTGACAAGCTGTCCCAATAAATTAGGAGTGGTTTTAGGCATCAAATAATAATGTTTGCAAGCTGTCGCCATAAATTAAGAGTGAATTTCTTACCTTAATTAGCTCAATCAAATAATTATTCTTGTCAAATTATTCAACTAGGATGATTTCTTACCTTAATTAATATGAGTGAATGGTCACTATGTTTGAAGAGATAAAAGAACAGACATAGAAGCAAGCAATTACTTTAGCCAATTTGTAGGCAATAAAACCACAGAACCTCTCTAATGCACGAAGGCTTAAGAGGCATTCTACTAATGATGACTATGATGGTGATGATGGAGATCATGAAGATCAAGTTCCCATAGCCATTTTAAATAAAAATATGCATGGAGGGATAGTAAACGAGATGGGAGGAGACAATATGGAGGAGTTGATCACAATTTAAGTGACATGAAAATGAAGATTCCACCCTTCCAAAGGAGAAATGATTATGATGCATACTTAGATTGGGAAAGGAAGGTGGAGCTTGTTTTTTATTTCTGCAATTACTTTGAGGAAAAAAAGGTAAAACTTGATGTTGTGGAGTTTACTAATTATGCTATAATTTGGTGGCATCAAATAGTTTTCAACAGTGGAAGAAATCATGGATAAATTATAAATACATGGGATAATATGAAGGCTGTCATAAGGATAAGATTCATCCTTAGTCACTATTATAAGGATTTGTATCAAAAGTTGCAAGGCCCTACTCAAGGGTATAAGAGGGTTGAGGACTACCATAAGTAGATGGAGATTGCAATGATTTAAGTCGATGTAAAGGAAAGATCAAGAAGCAACCATAGCACATTTCTTACAAGGGTTGAATAGAGACATAACTAATGTGGTGGAGCTATAACATTATGTATAGCTAGAAGACATATTGGGCATGGCCATGAAAGTAGAAAGATAGCTCAAAAGGAATGGTCCTATAAAGTTTGACCAAAATTTGGGTTCCTCTTCATCATTGAGACTAAATTGGGGTTAGGAAGATAAGGTTATTTCCAAGCACAAAGATGAATCATACAAGGCCATAAACATGAGATCCACCAAAGGTAATCATTCTTCCAAAAAAAAAGAAATAGGGATATTAAGTTTTTCCGATGTTTGGGAACATGCCATATTGTCTTTCAATGTCCAAACAAGCAGGTGATAATTTTGAGAGAGAATGGAGATCTTGAGACTAAAAGTGAACGAGATGTTGAATCTATGCCACCTCTGGAGGATGCTAGTGATGTGGAGTACCTTGTTAAAGGATAAGCATTGGTTATTAGGCATGCATTGAGACACAAGTAGAGAAACATAATAATAAGCAACATGGCAATATCTTCCATACAAGCTGCTACATCAAAGACAATGTATGTAGCATGATTATTGATAGTGGTAGTTGCAAAAATTTGTCTAGTTCAACCTTGGTGGAGAAGTTCAATTTATCAAGTAAAAAGCACCTAAGACCATATAAACTTCAAGGGTTGAATGATTGTAGGAAACTAATGTAAACAAGCAAGTTTTGGCTTCATTATCAATTGAAAGGTATAAAGATGAGGTTTTGTGTGATGTATTACCTATGCATACTAAGCATATTTTTTTAGGGAGAACATGGCAATATGATAAGCATGCAATGCATGATGGATTCAATATATTATTTTTTAATGAATGGGAAATGAATAACGCTTGTACCATTAACCCAGACAAGTGTATAAAGATCAAATTAGAGATGAAAGGTAGACTGACATGATAATAGAGTGAAGCTGAGAGTAGTAAAGAGAAAAAAAGAGTGAAAAGAAAGGTGTGCTTTAACCTAAAACGAGAGGAAAAGATGTAACCTTGAGTGGAGAGGAAAAAGGAGAAGATCAAAAGCTTTTATGCAAAAAAGAGTGATGCCAAGAGGGCTATGTTCTTCAACAAGCTAATGATTGTACAGTTGTACAATGAGGCTTATTTTAATACTAATGAACTCAACACTTCTTTGTCTAATGTCATTGTTTCTTTATTGTAGAAATTTGACGATGTGTTTTTTGAATATGTTCCTAGTGGATTGCCACCTATTAGGGGAATAAAACATCAAATTTATCTTATTTCTAGTGCTTCAATTCCAAACCAACCAGGTTATAGAAGTAATCCTGAGGGGACAAAGAAGCTTCAAAGAAAAGTTAAGGAGTTGATGGAAAAAGGTTATGTACGGGAGAGCATGAGTCCATGTGTGTTGCTAGTACTTATTGTGCCCAAAAAGGACAGATCTTAGAGCATGTATGTTGATTGCAGAGCTATCATCAACATAACAATAAAGTACAGATATCCTATCCCTAGGCTTGATGATGTGTTGTATGAATTACATTGATCGCATGTTTTTTGTAATATTGATTTGAAAAGTGGTTATTATAAAATTAAGATGCGAGAACATGATGAATGAAAACCTTTAAGACTATGGTTTACATGAATGGCTTGTAATGCCATTTGGTCTTACTAATGAATTAAGTACTTTTATGAGATTAATGAATAATGGTTTGCATGTATTCATAGGCAAATTTGTTTTGGTCTATTTTAATGATATCCTAATTTATAGTCAGAATATGGATGAGCTTTTAAAACATTTGAAACGTGTTCTTTTTGCATGGATAGGATTGTTTTTATTAATTTTATTATAAGTGGGGCAGGTGTTGAGGTTTATGAAGAAAAGGTAGAGGCTACCCAAGAATGGCAACACTTAAGTCCATCATAGAGGTAAAAAGTTTCCATAGGTTGGCTAGTATTTATAGGCATTTTGTTAAAGATTTTAACACTATTGCAGTGCTACATATTGAAATTATAAAGAAAACTATTGGTTTCAAACGGGGTAGTGATCAAGAGCATGCATTCAACTTGATTATAGATAAGTTGTGCTTAGTACCTTGCTTAGCATTGCCTAACTTTTTAAAAACTTTTGAGATTGAGTGTGATACCTTAGGAATAGGTATTGGAGCTATTTTGATGTAAGAGAAGCGTACAATTTCCTACTTTAGTGAAAAACTCAATGGGGCAGCTTTGAATTACATGACCTATGATAAGGAACTATATACTTTAGTGAGGGCACTGACAACTTGAAAACATTTCCTTTGGCTTAAGGAATTTATGATACATACAAATCATGAATAATTGAAACATCTCAAGGGATAAGGTAAGTTAAATAAAAGACATGTCAAATGGTTAGAGTTCACTGAAACATTTCCATTTTTCATCAAGTACAATCAAGGTAAAGAGAACATTATAGCTCATGCCTTGTCAACGAGGTATGCCTTACTCTCTAAACTTGATGCAAAACTACTTAGTTTTGAGTAAATTAAAGAATTAAATGCATTAAACCATGACTGTTCTAGCATATTTGAGGCAAGTGATGATGGAGCATTTGGTAAGTTCTATAAGCATGATGATTTTTCGTTTAGAAAAAGTAAGTTGTGCAATCCTTAATCTTATTTAAGGGAATTATTAATAGGGGAGGCACATGGAAGGGGTTTCATATGACATTTTGGGATTAGGAAGACCTTAGATTCTTTGAATGATCACTTCTTCTACCCACGTATGAAAAGGGATGTAGATAGACTTTGTGAAAAGTGCATTAATTGTAAACAAGATATGTAACATCCCATCACCGATGAGAAGGGTAGAATAGTCATTAGGGACGAGTTTTGAGAGTGCAAACTTGTTTTGCTATGTTCATGCATCCACATATACATATGAAATTTGCTTATTTAATTGATGATTGATGATTGATGAGTTAGAAGTTAATAAATGAGATGTCATGTAGTAAAGGTGAATTGAGTTGTTTTGGATGGATTGTAATGATGTTAGAGGAGTGTTTATGAAAGGAAGATGATTGAGTGTGTGTGCTGCAATTTTGTGGACTAATGTTCAAGGATAGGTTGTGAGTTAGTTAGGGTGGATATATGAAGTGAATTGAGTGAGAAGTGGGTTAGAAATGGTATGGACATGTTGAAACGAAGGCCTAAGTATATGAAGTTCCTTACAGACATATTGTCCGCTAAGCCGACATGGGATGATAATCAAACGGTAGCCATGACAAAAACCTCCAGCTCTTTGATTACCAACCTTATGCCCTCACAGTTGACAGATCGAAAGATCTTTACAATAACCTATTTAGTTAGTACTTTAAAGTTGTCAAAATTTTTATGCAACTTAGGCGTAAGTATAAACCTTATGCCTTTGTAAGGAAACTAGGGATAAGAGATGTAAAGCCAACATCTATGCTAATTCAGTTGGTACATTAGTTGATAAAAAAACCATTTTGTGTTTTAAAGGATGTACCTATGAAAGTGGACAAGTTTATCATTCTTATGGATTTTGTTGTACTAGACTTTGAAGAGGATTAAAATTGTTTGCTGATTCTTGATATACCCTTTTTGCCCCACGGAAAAGCTTTGGTAGATATCCATGAAAACAACCTCATCCTTCAAATTGGAGATGAACAAGTGAAATTCAACAAGAATAAGTTATTAAAGAATCTGAAGGAGGGTAACTCCTTCATGGGAATTGATGAAGTCTAATATTTAAAGGAGCAAGAAGAAGAAGAATAGATGACAATGAAGATTGACTTTGAAGAATATGAGAAAGTCTCTATTCAAGAAGCTGAAGAAAACGAGAATAAAGAACAAAGGATATAGGGCATAGAGGTTGAAGAAGATAAGAAAGTCTCTATTAATGAAGTGAAAGAAGAAGAGGAGATACGGGTGATTAAAGAAGAATAAGAACAATTCACCCTTTTGTAGGACAAACTGTTCGAATCAATAGAAGATTCAAGGGGTTTTGTTATTCCCTAATTTATCAATAGTTTGTTAGTAAAAAGGACATTACTGACCTTAACTAGTTTCCTTAATTTTATCATGATTTTTCTTCTGATTATCTTCCAATTTGTAGCTTATTTATGAGCTACAAAACTAAAATTAAGCAACATGGGTGGAACTTAGTCAATCATAATTAATCCCGGTTGGGTTTGTGAGGATGCGAGATCAAGCTAATGACCATAAATTAGCACATGTGGTAGTCATATTGAAATTATTGTGTAGTTAGATTTGTTTTAAATTATAAAATTACGTTTTTAATGATTTGGAATAGTTTGGATCGCCAATTCTCTTATTCTTTTTGAAGCATTATAAGATAGGGCACTAATCTCAAGTGTCAAGCGAATTTGGTTTCAAACAACAACACCATCACTATCTCAATCGTAGTGACAGGTTTTATGCTCTAACCCTTATCTCTTTATTTGTTTTTGTGTTTTTATTTTTATTGTATTTTACTTCCCCACTTTTACGTGTTGTTTGTTTTTCTCACATTGAGGACAATGTGTTGTACAAGTGTGGGGAGGGTTCTATGCATTGTATGTTTTTATTTTGAGTGTGAATTTTGCATGCTATATATATTAAGTCTCATTTAGGATTTCATAATGTGACTCGTGTGAATGTGTCAATGGATAGGACTTAACGGAATCGGTTTAGCTTTGAACATAATCTTTTAGGTTGTTAAGATTTATTATCTTGTAAAATTAATGTCCTATGTTGCTTTGGTTAAATATGCACGTTAATTAGGATATGATGTTAGTTCCTTCATCCTAGGAATGTGACACATTCATTTATAATTTTATGTCAATTGAATAAGTAGCATTGGTAGTATCTTTTCATGAGAACGATTAGCTAAAGAAATGCGGTAGGGAAGAAAATATTTAAAAATTGTTTATTTTTGTTTAATAAATAATTATTCCATTGGCTCTTTTTGAAACAAATTGGGTTATAAATAGAGCTAGTAACCAGTTGAGAATGTGATATAGCTGAGTAACCTGAGGATATTCATCACAAATGTTTGCCTTCATGTCAAAAGGACATAATGACATTCCAACCAAGCCGCTTAATAAAAACATAATCTAGTTAAATAACCGGGGGGCACTCATCACAAATGTTTATCTTGGCGTCAAAAGGCTAGGTTTATGTTAATGAGAATTAACAAAAAGATTGCATTGTTTAATAAATCCTACCAATCTTTATGAATAACATGACTTCTTATGAAAAGCTACTTACTGATAGTTACAATATTGATTGACCAACTAATTATCAATGTGTGTGTGTGAGTGGTATGAGTGAATGAATTTGTCATTAAGTCTTGATTAGTATGTATATTTGGTCCGAAGTACTTAGACAAAAATTTCTTAAGTTAATAAGTTAATAAGTTAGAACAACTTGAAGGATTGTGTTTGTAGTTAATTTTTTTCGTGAAGTTAAATGTCATTGTACCATTATTGCACATGTGAGTGTTATTGTTTGGTATATTTGTGCTTTGTTTGATTTGTTTTTGCTTGAAGATAAGCAAAAGTTCAAGTGTGGTGATATGATAGTTGTAGGTTGTATAATGTTTTAATGAGCATTTTAGTCTCACAATCATGACAGAAGCAAGCGGGGAAGATCATGATGGTGATAGAAGTAGGCATGACAGGCCACGATCATGACAGAAGCAATTTTTAAGTGCCACAATCATGATAGGTGCGACAATAGAGCAGAGACTACTTCCGAACTCAACTTTTTTAGGGTTATTTTGGACATTTGGGCCCAGATAAAACTTGATTTTTACCCTAAATGGAAAAAAACTACAAAAGAAAAAGAAAGAAACCCTAAAGAGAGCCTTAATTTGCCACTTTAGGAAAAAAGCTAAGAATGAGGAAGAAAGAAGAGAGAAGGTGGAGCTTCAGCTGTTGCTTCAACCTCCAATCCTCCAAGTTATCTTTTCTTCTTTTCGTCTTGATGAATAAGATGGAATTGATGATAATGAACTTGAGTTTAAGGATGTTCTAACTTCTTTTATGGATTTATACTGGATTTAATGTTAATCTAGTTGCTTTTATTGTTAATTATGTTAGGTGTTATGATTATTTGTTTTAATTGCATGCTTTGGTAATAAATTCAAAGAGTAAACCAAATGCAAAATTGAGAGTTAAACAATCTAATAGACTACGCAAATAATCAAATCGATAATTATACAGAGAGAGTTCTCGTATGAGGACCCGGTTGTTTTCCATTCTTTTTAAATGTTTCTTGGTTTAATCTTCATTCTAGTTAGTAAATTGTGTTAATTTATCATAGTTTATTGTTTCAATTTTGAATTTGATAAATAATAAGCAATATAATTTGTTAGATTAGATGATAGAAAGATGGTAGTACTAGTAATTCTATTCCTCGTGGGATCAACTCGTACTTCCTAATGTTAGCTATAGTTACACCATAAGCTTACGATTAAAAATAAAATAATACCATCTAGTTTTGGCACTATTATCGAGGAACGTAATATTAAGAAAGCCTCATTTTTATTAAACTAGTCATTTTTCTTTACTTTTTAGGTGGATTTTATTTCTTTTCTTTTTATATTTATTTATTTGTCCTTATAGGTCTCTTTCTTGATCTTTTGTTTATGGTTTATTTGCATGATTTATGTATTCACCATTATAATCACCAAACACAATGAAAGGAAGAAGAGGACAATATTCTCAAAGGGATTTTAAAGCTTGGAATGAGAGGCATAGTGAGGTGCACTCAAAAGCTCATCTAATATTTATGATATGTTATGATATTGTAGGGGTGATCACCCTAATCATAAATTTCAAGTACTAGATTATATGCTAGAGCATCCGATTTGCATATAAAACTGGCTTCAAGATTCCATATACAAGAATACTTATAATTCACAATAGATCAATTATTATAACTTTGAATAGATTGATCACAATTTATGTGGATTTCTTAAACAACAACAATAAGAGGAGTATCATTATGTTGAGGTCGTCCTCATGAAATTCATTGCATCAACCAAGGCTACCCTCTGTAAAAACAAAGAGATGGGTGTTTTATTCGGATACATAAGCCAAATTTGGTGGAACATGTGAATACAATAATATTATGGAATGAAGAGGAGCTAAAGGTCGAGGAAATAGAGGAAATGGTCGTTAAAGAAGAGAAGGAAGATGGGAAAGAGCATGAGGAAAATTTTTGTAGTGATTTTGTGTTAATTCAATTCACTATTTAGTTTCATTCAGATTTAAGTATATGTTCTTAAATATTTTTAAATTAATTTTGCTAGCATATTGATTCATGTATGATTTCATGTTATTGAGATTGATAAATCCACTATATGAATAAATGTAGCATAATTGAAAGGAGTTGTATGCAACTATGGAGATAAGTTGACATAAATCTTTAGAATTAGGTTTAACTAGAAAAAGATTTATGTTAATTAACTGAGAATTGGATATTAATAGTCTTGAGAAAGATATTAGCATAATTGATGATTCATAATCCAATAAACTCTAAATTAAATTGAGTAATGAAATCCTTGATAACATGAGAAGTTTTAGGGGAACTCGAAGTCTAGATACCATTATCTTCTTTGATTGTTTCTTAATTTAATCTTCATTCTAGTCAGTCAATTATGTTGATTCATTTTGATTTTAAATTTGATAAATAAGAATTACTATAATTTGTTAGACTAGATAATATAAAAATGATAAGTACTAGTAATTCTAGTTCTTATAGGATTCACTTGTGCTAATTATAGTTATATCGTGCAGTTATGGTTAAAAATAAAATAATACCATCAGTATTCAATGTTACTAACTTAATTCGAATCTTAAATTTAACAAAGCTGTTTTAATTTTGGAAGTGATGTTGGTTTCTTCAGATATCAACAATTGTTCTACATACTTTATAACATACTATATATTTCTAATCTTTAATAAATTATTATAATTTTTTAAAAAGTTGTGATGATAAAGAAAACATCAAATCAATTTAATCAAGTACTAGATAGTACAAGAATAGGTTCTAAGCTAATTAGTATAAGGTTTTTTTTCCCTACGTTCAAAACGATTTGCTCTTCATCATGTATCCTTTTTTGCTTTCTTTTGCTAACATGCCATGCAATGCCATGCCTCTTTTTAGGTAATTTAATGAATGACCTTAATATATTCCGATCCACAAATTCCCTGAGAGCATACAAAAACAGTTAAAGGGCGGTGTAATGAAGCGCCTTTCTATACTTTTGAATCTCTAACAACTGAAATAGCTCCTGGACAAGAGGAAGTTATGTCTGCCATTGGTGTTGAAAACATAGGTAATGCTGATAATTCTCTTCTTTGCTATGTAACTCCAAAGGAGCAACTTGGATCGCCGAATAGAGATGAAGTGAAAGTCGGGCTATAGCTTATAAAATAGTTGCACATGTACAGCTGATTTAGCCAAGGGTCACTCCCACGCGTAAGCATGGGATGACGCACTAAGCAATGAAAGTTTTTAATTTCGATGGGTGGATCAATTTGCTTTGTTTTTGATATCTGGTTCAGTCAGTTTCTGCTGGGGCTGAACGTTATTGCTTGGATCCATAATTCTGTGTGACCTTGGCTGCTGAGTA
>JAOSBK010000093.1:0-15130 GCA_027568895.1 Erythroxylum shatona | reverse complement strand
AAAGAATGTGATTGTAGAAATCAGAAAAATAGAAAGAGAGTATTCAAAGGAAAAAGAAATATTTTCTTCGGAGGAAAGCTAACGAGTTCAGGGGTCAACACCGAGGCAGCGATAGTACCAGCCTTCTTTGCAAGAGCCGAAAGCGAAAGCAGAAGCCGCAGAAACAACGCCCACCCTTGATTTACAGAGGGAGAGCATGTAATCGCTACTACCTAGGATTTCCACCATTCACAACGATCTTTGTCTTTTATGTGATAACCAATCTGAAAGCCAAGAAAAACCCGAAAGCCTAAAACTTTTTCCGTCTTCTGGGTCGATCGAGAATAAGAGAAGAACGAGAGAGAAAAACAGATGTTGTGTTCCGGAGTCGCTTAGAACAGGAAGAACAAGGGTTGATTGAAGGGTAAGGATGCTGAGGGTATATATAGTGCAATAGGGCATGAGGCGGTGTTGTATGCTTTAGGGCTGAGGCTTGTTTTTATGGTTCTAATGTATCTGAAGCTGACGTCCGTGTGGAGCTGACCATGTTTTGGTTTTCCCTTTCCGTGTTTATTATTGTTATATAAAACCAACCTTATTTCTCTAATTTATTATCTGGCAAAAGGGTAGCGCGTTTGATTTTTCAGTTTTGTTTTCACTTATAGTTTCGGTTTTTTCTTTTAAATAAAAGCAAAAATATATAATTATTATTAATGATAAAATATAATTATATTAATATTAACAATTAAGCAAATAATTTATTCGATAAAACTTAAATATAAATTATTTTTAATTAAATAAATTTATTTAATATCTTAAATAATATTTATTTTAATATTATGTTATTTTAATAAATTAAAATTTTATTTAAAAATTAATATTTCTTTCAAATATATTTTAATTATAAATCAAAATTTTTGAATATTTATGTATTTTAAATTTAATTATATTTATTAGTAATTATTAAAATTTAATGACATATAATTTAATTATAAAAATTAAATAAAATTAGATTATTCATAGTTTTATTGATAATTAATTTTAATTATTAAATAGATAATGATGAATTAAATTATTCATAATTTTATTAAAATTTTAATACTTAAATAATATACGAAAGATAGTAAATCATATTATAAAAAAATAAAAAGAAAAAACTATTTTTATAATTTTAAAAAATTGGAAAAAATAAAATTAAAAACAGAAACTAAAAATTTAAACATACAAATTTTTTATTAAATTTGAAAACAAAACAAAACAAAATAAAATAAAGTCATACACCCTAATTAACTTCCTTTTTCTACTCTTCTACTGTTGGAATCCTTGTCCTACTTTAGAACTATGCTAATTCGTTGTTCATAAAATGTATTAATATTGC
Source organism: Erythroxylum shatona (assembly GCA_027568895.1). NCBI lineage: Eukaryota > Viridiplantae > Streptophyta > Magnoliopsida > Malpighiales > Erythroxylaceae > Erythroxylum > Erythroxylum shatona. The sequence goes on along the minus strand of JAOSBK010000093.1, from coordinate 13,773 downwards.
TAATAATGTGATAGATTTTACACATCATTGTTTCAAAAGACACTCTATTTCTAAATTGTTCTCGATTTTATAAAAGTGAAAAGAATCATGGCTTTCAATAGGTTCATACCAGCAATTGCATTTTTCTAACAAGGCATGTAATAGGAATTAAGACCAAGCTATATATTTATATCTAAATATTCTTAACAATCAACACCAAAACAGTAAGTAAATCTAGAAGTATTAAAAGGAGGCGTGAACATACGAAATTTACGATTGACAAATGGATAGGCCAACGACCCGCTAATTCCCTCGGAAATTCGGAGATTGAAATACAAGCATGCCTGCCAAAAGTGGCGTTATTGTTCGACTGCTTAGAGGTCAAGGACGCAGCTTCGGACGTTATGATCTTTATAAACAATAAAAATATACTTCCCCATGTTCGATGGTCCACAAAGCTTCGGAACAAAGTTTTCTTTACTGATTATATTCGATGTAAGAGCATATTGTCAAAAGCCAATTACGAAGGCTAGTCCTTGAAGTGCAAGACAAGAGTACTTCATCAGGATTGAGCGTTGATTTGGCATCAGCCTACTCATAGTATTATTCTAATTAGCTGGCTGCCTTCAATTAAACCTGGTCAATTTAATATTTTTGATCCATCGTTACCCGCAACCTATTTGTCAAAATATTGAACGTCAGATTGATCATTTTGGAGGTCCGTCTTATATTTAAAATTTTATTTAATGCATATTTAAGAATAGCTATTATAAATTCTTAATCATAATACGAATATTCAGTGTATTAAATAAATCATTATTAAAGTTACCTAAATCATTACGCTGCAAAAGGTTACCTACATTATTAGATGTCTTCATAATAAAGTGAAATTTGATTCTTGGTGCATGAATCGTGTTAGAAAAGGCAACCGTCCATTTCCTGACGCAAATAAATCATAAGGTCTTCTACATTAATTTGTATTCAGTAATGTGTTTAAATACGTAGGTACAACAGAATCAAAATCTGAAATCACTCTTAAGATATAAATGACGCAAAACAGTCCTCTCTAGGATCAACGTCTATAAAAGGTGAAAAACTAAAGTGATTAATAATTTCGCAGACTATAAATCACACAAACGCAAAATAGTAAAGACACTAGAAATTTGGTAACGCAATTCGGCACACTCTGCCTATATTTGCGGAGCCTTCACCCAGATTAATTACTTTCACTGTAGTTCAACAAAATTACATAAGATTAATCTAACCACTTAATCTTTGTAACTATCCCACAACCTAACTATCCGTGAAAAATTTTCACACTCAATAGTACGATTGCCTCGTACTAACCTCGACAGATAATTTTCTTAACACTCTTTTGAAAAACAAGAACAGTAACTAAATCACTCAAAGATAATAATAAGTAAAACAAAGAATGATAACTTCCCAGATTTGAAATTCTTCAACAGTAGGATAAAGTTGCTCCACTGAGAAACCACGCATCCATCAACACTAATAACCTTCTTCAAAGATCCAGGAAAATCAGCAACCCAAAGTCATGCGTGATCTCTTATCAGTTATCAAGAGTGGGTCAAAAGTGCAGCCCCACAAATCATACGCAGCCAACAAAACCAAAAACCCCTTCTTTAATTTCGTGACCCGCACAACCCTTAAACACCAATATTCACGCATGTGTATTAAAACCAAAAAGGAAACATGTTGCAGATTTTTTTAAAACCACCATATATAGCAAGACATCTTCCATAATTAGGAGATATACACATATATTAAAAGATTTCAAAGAATCCACTAAATATTTTATCCTTATCACGTGTATTTCATAAATTTCTTTTTAAAATCAAATAAGGAGGCAATAATTACATGAATTTCTAATAAAAGACAAAGTCCTTCTTTTATATGCCCAATTTAAAAATGTCAAAACTAAATAAAGAATATATAAAACATATTCTAACAAAAGGCATTAAATCATAACCTCAACGAGATCATATATTACTAGGACGTAAACTTTTTAATGTCTCCCCACTCAGGTATCACTCTTGAAAGGTTTAAATTAGGGAATTACAGTATCATCTTGATGATAATAGATTATTTACCAACTTTATGTTATCTTTTCTCTTGTGATCGTTCTTTATTATCCTGTGATCTTTTTCTAAAAAATAATATCTTGTATATTATCGTTATTAAAATTATTATTAGTGTATGCTAGCAGTTATCAGAGTTTGTAACTGGATAACTTTATTATTATTTGGTATTTGTATCTATCATTTCTCACTCACATATGATACGATTGGTTAAAATTTCTACAATTTTTATACTTTTGCAATAACCAGCATACAATGATCAATCTTTGAATAGATAACATTATAACTCAATGTTTTAAAAACTAAACTGAAAATTAAACTAGTAAAACATGAGGTATAATATTTAAAAGGTTCAAATGGTATTAGATCGTTATAAAATCGGTTAAAAATTGAATATAATTTAAAATTTTAAATATAATTGAAGGAGACTGTTCTTATCCATCGAAGAATTCGCAAAAAGATATTTTTAAATGAAAATTTATTAATTTATTTTGATTTATAAAAATTTATTAATTTATAAAATTGACTGATTAATTAATAACCTGATTGATTTTTAACAATACGAGTTATTAAAGTAAATCAAACTAAAAAATTAAAAACTAAACTAACAAGTCAACTAATTTTACGATTAAACCAACTAATTTTACGATTAAACCAACCAAACTGGTTGAGTTTTTTAATCATTGGTTATACTAATGTCATATCTCACATCATTATTTTTCTTTGAGCTCATTTATTTCAAGGATTAACAATTGTACTCAATTTTTTTACTAAGAGATTGTTGGCATCTTTAAATACATTTTGATGTGAATTACTAATCAAAATAACCTTTATTTATTCTAAATTCTCTCTAATTGTATTTAGTTTATTTACTTAGAATTGTCTCATTAGATTGCATCATGCATGATGCTTTAGTGACGCTTTAAAGTAACTAACCTTAAGTTTAGTTCTTGAGAATTAGATGTCATGAGAGTTATTTAACATATAAGGTTTCACACAATATAAGTTAAGATCTTATAACTTACATTAATTTATTTTAATAGTTGATTTTACACACGTAGTAAGAGTTGTATATTACAATATTATCTCTTTTACATTTAGAGGGGGCATCTCCTATTCGTGAAATATCGGGAAAATGTTTGTATAAACATAATGTTTGACTTGAGTTTACTAGTCTATTCAATCTTTTTCACATCTATCACTAGATATAATGATCATTTAATCATTCCAAAATGATTTTTTCATTTTTACTATTTAAGATGACATTTATGATTTAAGTTTTTTGTTCTCAATTATCACCAAGATAACTTTCCTTATTTCCATTAATTATTAATAATAGAGGTGATTCCTTATGTGAGAGGGTCAATCTCTTATATGTTTGACATACTTTTTGATTCATATTCAAATATTTCACAAAGAGTAAACATACATACTTTAGAATCAATTGTTACATAATGCTTATCTAGTAATAAATAATGTCAATTAGTATTATCCATTGAAATACGATAATTCAAATATAAATTTAGAAATATTTCACAAGTTACTATGTTATCCTAGTAACTTCTATATCCATTATATATCCATTGAAATTGGCTTTATCATTGGAAATGTCATATCACGTGTATATATATACACTTCATATTGACTTTAACTCATACAACTATACACACACACATACACACACACACATAGTTGTATGAGTTGTACACACACAAACACATACATGATTTTGTAATGAATTTTGTGATATTTCGTGTAAGTGGTCACTACTTGATTATTACAAATGATTAATGCTAGATAAATTTTTCTTTTAGTGACTCCTAGATGAATCAAGATACATCTAACTTAAATAATTTTTTATATTAGAGCCAAAAATATTATGAGTTCAACTTTCATTATGGATAAAGCAATGTGAGATTACATCTTATTTTTCCATAGTATTGCACCATTATTTAAGTAAGCAGACAATATAAAGGTAGCTTTTCTCCTCATCTAAATCTAACATTAATTTGGTCTATAATTATTAAAAGACTAAAGACAAAATGATGTCATTTTGACCATTATACCCAAATAATATTGTTTTGATTATTGAACTTGAGAGTAAGAGGGGATTGAACTAGGCCTAGGCCTTGTTTGACCTGTTATTAGCCCTATGTATAACCTCGTATATATAGGTCATGGCCTTGATAATAAAATACGTAATTGGTGTGTTCATTCGATATCTTACCTTATGGATGTTTCTATGCAAGTGCATCTATTGCTTCTATAATATTGGTTGTAGAATACCGAGTAGAGACTATGACTACTTAACACTTTTAAATAGAAAAATTATGATGATGGTGATTAATCAAATTTAAATTTAACACAATAAAACAAAATAAATCAATGAAATTAAATAACTAAAACAAAGATTAAACCAAAAACCAACCAATAAAGACAACAGTATTCAGATAGTGAATCCCCTTAAGACTTCACTTCAGATATCATTTAACATAAAGTTCTTTAGATTGTATAAATTCTTCAATTATGCTAATATCTTTCACAAGATTATTAATAACTAATACTAGGTTGATTAATTGAAATCTCTTTCCATTTAAAAACCTAAAAGTGCATTGATAGATTTATGAATTTCTCTATTAGATTTGACCCTAATTCAAAAGATTTAAGTCAACCTATATATAAGATTGCATGTAACTTTTTTATTATGCTACTTTAATTCATAAAAAGGATTCTCAATCTCAAATGCATGACATTAAATATAAATCAATATATTAGAATATACTAAAATCCATCCTAAGGTTTGTTATTTCCAAGTACCATAGAGGTTTAGTTCCTAATTATGGAATATATAACATCAAAACTAAAAGAAATATAATGAAATCCCTTTCAATCTTTAAAAAACCACTTTAGAGATTAATGAAAATCCACTCCCAAACGTATTTTCTTTCTTGTTCTTTGTTCTCTCTACCTCTTTAGGTCATCTAATCATGTTTCTCAAACCTCTCCTTATATCTTCCTTTTAGTGTTTCCTTTATAGTTTAAAATCAAAATTATGGTTGGAACACAAGTAAGTAGACATCCTTGTACTTAAAAAAACATAAGATCCCAAATTCAAAGCAAACACGTACATAAACACAACTAAAAAAGTGAACACGAGCTTATCAATATACAACGTGGACATGTTTCTCTTAAGCACAAGAGTGTAACAAACAAAATTAATCAACATGCCTCAAACTCTTCAAACACTACCACATAAGCTTGAAATTTAAAAAAATAAAGAACACGAGCAAGTACGCACCATGCCCTACAACGTGTTCTTGCCTTACTTCTTCAAAACTTGGCCAGAATAGCTCTAAATCACTATAAAATTGTCTGAATTCATTTCTTTTGCTCTAAATAAGCAACTTGTGACCTAAAATGAAGTATGGAAGAATTAAGTACTATAAACAATAAAACTCTCAAATAAAGAAATACGCTAAATATGAACATCAAAGTATGAATGATTAAACACTTAACTTCCCCGCACTTAGACATTTACTTTTCTTTGCGTAAATAATAATTTAAATTCATCGAACCTTCTAAATATCCACCTCTCCTTTATCTCAATCTATCTATCCATATTTTAAATAATCACACCTCAAGAATAAAACTATAATACAATTAAAATCAAACAATCATATAATGAACTCTTATAATCAAACACCGCAAACAATATCTTAATAATCTTTTTGAAATAAAATGCAATGCGATTTAACACTCTCATACAAAAGATTCATTCATTTTGCTCAAAGTGTTTAAGGTGAAATTTATTACAACTTTGAAATCAATGCATAAAAAGAATCTTAACTCTATGCTTGCTAATAAATCACATCTCCAATAATACAAAATAAAATAGAGGCAAAAATAAAAAGATCTTTAAATCAAAGTGTAATAGTGCTTAGGTGAAGGTATAACAGGGGTAAATTTTGGGTTAAAATTAAAAAAAATTTATAAGTAAGATTATACAAAAATCTAACTAAATCTCTCATTGATCCTCTCAATAAAATGTAAGTAAGGTGTAAAACAAGTCTTAGAACTCACAATTATCTTCTCTTTCTCCTTTCCACACTTACAATATTTTTTAAATTTTTTGTGAAAATGAGCTTATTTCAATATATTTCTAAATTGATTACTATCAAATTTATACGGAGAATAACACATTGTTAGATATCGACTTTGAATACATAAGCTTGCACCTTTCCTCATTCTTGATACTTCTTCATCTAGTCATATTCTTATGTAATCAAGTAAACAAAATCCTTCAGTGTAAAAAGGTAAATGTCAGGTTAACAATAACAATAGTTTATCAACTTGTAAGGTGGATAAAATAATTCAAATAAAAAGATAAGACTCAAATTTGGTTATGCTTAAGGGATAAAAACAGGGTAGGGTAAAATCAATGAAAAGGCTTCAATAAGTGTTTAATCTAAGTGGCTTTTTTATCTTAATACCTCTAGTATAAATATTGGTCTCAACATGTACAATAAAAGCATGTTCTAGAATCATCTAATTGTGCTTGACAAATACACAACAAAGAAAAATAATGCATGATCTAATAAGGATAATTGCTTATAGGCTCAAAAGTTCACAATTTAGGCTCATATGTGAAAAAATCCTAAGCGTTTTCATTGAAATCAACTATCAAAATAACCATTTATAATGTGGAAAATAAGGATCCATCTAATCATGCCTTCTTTTTGTTATGTTCTAGTCTAGCTTAATGATTCACAATAACTTAAGATGTTTTAAGACAAGAATTGATAAATTTGAAAATTCCATAAAGAAGCATCAACAAATAAAAAATAAAATATGCTTGATATACAATCAAATTCACGATAAGAACCATAACAATTGCCTGAGATATCACAACCACAGTGAGTAATAAAATGATCCATAATTGAGGACTATAGCTATTCATATAGTTGTTGTAGATGAGATATGAACGTTAATAAATTCTTGATGCTCTTTATTATATATTCTTAGCTGAATCCTTTGAGATGTAATTTATAAACTCATTGCTCCTTGAGTGTGCAATATTATAATTTCTTAACTTCCAAAAAGAATTCACAGTGAAATCACAATGCTCCTTCTATACATTTAAAAATGTACATTATCCCCAGTATATATAATAAATTATAGAAAAAATGAAAGGCAATTAGCATGAGGAAAGTTAAAGTGAAATATGATTTTAATTTAAAAAACTGGTTCTCATTATGAATTACCTCTAAATCATGTACAATATTCAACGCAAAAATAAAATCAAAGGGAACAGAGCATCAAAATGGGAAATAACAACCTAAAACAAAAACTAACTATTTAATGAAATACTATGGTATAGTTCATCAATAATAAACAAGAAAAAGAAAAAAGTTAAAAAAACATCAATTTGGCAGGGCTAATCCTTTGCTAACTATCAAATCAAAATAAAAAGAAAAGTAGGGAACATAAATATCAAAGAAAAGATAAAAATGGCTTATCACTCATCTGTAGAATCCTGGACAATCTGAGCACCATGGTAGCCAAGGAATCCAAAATTTGATTGGGCTTGAGCCCACCCAACTCGACTAGAAAGAAAAGGGCCTAGGCTTGGCCCAATCAGACTCGAGTTGGTTCAACTTATTTTTTATTTTAAAAAATTTAATAAACTTTATATACTTAAAAATTAAGGATATATAAACCTTACATATTGATAATGAAGGAGGATAAAATTATAGGAAATAGATGAAAAAGATTCTAATTAAAGTGATCAATTTAATTAATTGAAGTTACAAAATTTAATTGATTAATAAAAATTGATATTATTTAATGAATAAATATATAAAACATACATATATTGATGAAATAAATAAGATGAAATCAAGTTCAATAATGAAGGAAGATACGATTATAGAAAATTAATGAAAAAATTTATAATTAAAGTGATCAATTCAATTAATTGAAATTATAGATTTCAATTGATTAATAAAATTGAGTTTTTATAATGAATGAATATATAAAATGTACATATATTGATTAAATGAATAAAATGAAACCAAATTCATTAATTAAGGAGGACATGATTATAGGAAATGAATAAAAAATATTATAATTAAAGTGATCAATTCAATTAATTGAAATTATGAATTTCAATTGAATAATAAAAATTGAGATTTTATAATAAATGAATATATAAAACATACATATATTGATAAAAATAAATAAGAGGATAGGATTATAGGAAACGAATGAAAAGGATTATCATTAAAGTGATCAATTCAATTAATTGAAATTTCAAATTCCAATTGATTAATAAAAATTAAGATTTTATAATGAATGAATATATAAAACGTACATATATTGATAAAAGGAATAAGATGAAACCAAATTCATTATCATTAATGAAAGAGGATAGGATTATAGGATATGAATGAAAAATATTATAATTAAAATGATCAATTCAATTAATTGAGGTTATAAATTTCAATTGATTAATAAAATTGAGATTTTATAAATCATAATGACTAAAATTCAAAAATTAATTACATAATTTACAAAAATGATATCCAAATATTTTAAATAATACAATTTACAAAAAATCAAGATTAAATCAAGACGGAGACTAGAGACTGGAGACTAAAGATTGGAGAAAGTAAAGACTAGATAGACTAAGAGAGAAACTAATCATTATAGTCAGGATCGTCAATAGTTTAGATCACTTCTTTTTTATGGAGAAACATTATATTTAGTAATGTAATATTAAAATTAAAGAAATATTAAAGACATGGTAATAATTAATAAATAATTAAATATACCTTCATTTTGGAATATTTTATCAAAATATTGTCCACTTGCTTCAAGAGTATGACTAGTCACCTCCGCATTAGTACCTGTGGCTTCATTAGTATGAAATTAAAAAAATCAATATAAGTTATGATTATAAAAAATAGACGAAATTGATATATTAAAAAGAAAATAATTTACCCTCAATATCTTCATAATCTAACCAACTTCGGGTATATATAAAGGCTTCCAAAGTACAAGGATGAAGTTGAGCATGATGAGGACTAATAACTCGACCAATGGTGCTAAAAGTAGACTCCAAAGCAACAGTGGCTGATATAATTGATAATAGGTCTCAGAGTTGGACTTTTATCTTCACTTGTATAAGATCAGAAGTTTCCACTTCTATCCCCAGTATTGGATTACATCTTCCCACTAAAGAAATATGGTCATCCATTTGAAACAATCTATATATAAATATATATGTTATTCATAATCATAACTAAATAACATAATCGTAATTGAATTATGTGTTATTCATAAATTTATAATCAGTTAATCAGTGACTTACAAGGTCACTTACACTGGTGTGTATGTGACCCTGTGTATATGACCATGTAAGTCATTATAATTGTGTAACAAACACACATGGGTGTATTTTTCTAGACTTACATAGGCATTCATATGACCGTGTAAGTCATTATGTATTTTCACAGACTTATACGGTCACTTACACAATCACATACATGCCTGTTTAAGTCCATGAAATATAAAGTGACTTTCATGGTAACATACATGGGCAAGTGATAGGTCAAATTTGTTATAGATGATTTTGGAATGATTCGGATTTAATTTGACTTATTTCTTTGTGGATTTGAAGTTTTATTTAGTTAATTCTCTCACATTCCGACTGTATTGCTTGATAGGTACAAATGGCGGATTTTGGAAAAAATAAGGGCATAACTTTCATTGTGAATGCCGGATCAAAGCCACTCAAGGACGATTCCAAGGAGAATTCTGAGCTCTACAACTTCCGTGAAGTCTCCGAGAAGCAATTATGTCTAATGGAGGGTCAAAGGCGTGAAATGGCTGAATTGAGCCATGTCCATTTAACGGGCATCAATTGGCAAGGAGGACTTCCAAACCCAAGAAGGTCTGTTAAACGGACATCATCCAACAGAACACCATTGCAGACTCAAGAAGGTCCGTTAAAAGGACATGCATGTCCGTTTAACGGACATTGACGGCCAACACTCGAAAAATTAGGTTTCTTGGGAACGAGAGGACTATAAATACTCACTGTTTAGACCTAAATAAGGGGGCTGGACACTGAAAATGAGGCTACTACTTCTAGGAAACACAAAATAAGAGGGAGATAGGGAATTTTGGGGATTCACCCAAGGATTTGGAGCTGTCATTCTTATGTTTCTGCTTCTTTCTCTCTTTACTCTTTCTAAATGTTGAGCATCCTTATGTGTAGGATTTTTGTTGCAATTTTCAGGAACTAACCCTAAGTTAGGGTGAGGGATGTAGCCTATTTGAAGGAAGTTTTGTATGATATGGATGGTTGAATGTTTAATGAAAATTTCTGGGCTATGTTCATCTTCTTTGAACTTCATTATTGTCTCTATGCTTGATCTCCATAGATGCAACCTTAGGAACCATAGGTTATGCTGAAGAGTGAACCATGATTCATGCTTTAGGAAGATGAACACCTTAGAGTTAGAGTTAGAGATAACCTAAGCTAGGATGAGGACCGGAGGTTGCTTGTGTTTAATGGATTTGGTTAGTGAGTAATACATTGAGAAATGGGTGTTCTCTAGCTGAATGCTCTTATATACTTTGAGAAAAGATATAGGTATAATATTGCAACTGTTTTCATAGCCTAACATTCAACTAATTTCATATTTTGTAAATCAACCTTTTGAATGGGTGAACCCCTACCCCTAATTCTAAATCTTTAATTAGATCTTTTCCCTGATTGTTTTGCTATCACTTGCAATTTATTTATCACCCAACTCCAATCACTTTTATAATTTTCTGTCGATAGCATGAAATTAATTAGAGTTAATTTGATTGGTGAATGAATTGGTCTTTGAGGGAGACGGCTTTAGAATATTCGTTGTGAGGATACTAGGACGATTCTGTGCACTTGCTGCACTTGCAGAAATAGTCAACCAGCAAGTGCCCATGTAAGTGACCGTATAAGTCTATAAAACCACCTCATTGATGATAATCATCTTAGAAATTTTAGTATTTCACAAAACAATGCATTTATTTTACCTTGGTGGTGGGTGGGTGGAGAAGATAAGCCTAGCGGGACTGCAATGCGAATGGGCAGTTAGAGAGAGGAGGGGTGGTTAGAACCTGGAGGCTAGAGGGGTAGCGAGGAAGGGGAAGGGGTGGGCTAGGTGATGACTGGAAACTGGCTCAATGACTACCAGTAAGGGTTGATGAGTGACAGGTGACTGACAATAGTGGTGAGACTTGAGAGAGAGAGAGACATTAGAGATATGCCAGAGGTGAAGAAGAAGAGAAATAAAGCTAAAGCAAAACATCATTTGCTTTATCTCACAACATGTTTATGGAAAAAATGTTATTGTTTTGGTTTAGAAACAAAATGAGCCTTAGGTCGACTAGAGCTTGAGCTTGATCTTGACCCAAGGATTGACAATTTCTCATTCTCCCAACCTGAGGTATGGTCAACTTAGGACAGGCCTGTTGACCATCGATAGGACAGAGTCAGGTAGGCTAGGTTCAGGTCATATTGTCACCCCTAACATGATCATCAGTCACCTCATACTCATTCTCATTAGGTGGATCAGTTTGTTGTGCTAAAGGAATATTGGATTACTAAGTAGTTGTGGCTGCTATATCCATTAGAAATGGTGTCCATACTGTAGGATTATTTGAATGTTGAGGTGATGGAGGAGGTTTACTAGGTCTCATAGGTGGAGGCAAAACTACAAGTTCTATATGATAACCAATATGGACAAGAACATCCTCTACCCATCTATCATATGCCTCCAATCTTGATATTTTCTCTAAAAGATCTTTTTGTACATCTCTGATAGTTCCTTGGACCCTTAACATCTTACCCATATATTTTTCTAATCAAACGAACTCGACATAATCATGTTGTGGAGAGTTGGATGGTTAGACAAGTGTATTGGCAGTAATAGAAAGGTCACCACAATTCTTGAATCCATCTAGAGTTAGCAGTGAAGAAATATTATAGTCAAGCTACTATTTTGGTAGGCACTCCCTATTAGCTCTATCAATAACTTTAGGCTCTTGGGCTTCAACTAAAATATAAAAAGTTCCTTGCTAGTCTTGACTCCTCTGTATCATACCTATAGCTCTTAAAGTATCAAAACTGATGGTACCATCAATCAAACAATCTGTATCTCAGGCAATCTCTCTAATAAACCTACATTTTAGACTAATGATGTAATATATGGCTCCAGATAAATAGCTCTAATCTAGCATCAAATGTACGATGCTTAAAAAAACTAAGCTAATACAGGCTAAAGTGGATGTACACTATCTTAACCTTACTTTATAAATGAAAAACATCCATCTTGCTCATCACTTTAGTACTATCACGTCTCCCACTTAATATATGACTTAACAAAGAATGCACATACCTCAGTACTAAGGATTATAGTGTAGAGTCCTATGATTATGTGGACTCATAATGCCACTCTTTACTAATATTGAACCAATATATATTTGCATTGGTAACAATAAGAAAACCCACTCTTAAAGCAAAATAGTCCTCAAAAGTAATAAACTCAGTAAAGTCCGATGTCTATGAAAAATTGTGTGTAACTCATATTCTTCCTCTCCATAAGCACCCAAAACTAAATAGTATTATCCAAACTCTAATTCAATTGTGTCTTCTTCATCGTAAAGGTGGTAAGGAACTCAAGTGTAAGCTTTTTATTTATTGGCTTCTCATTCGGAAAGAAATGATTCGAACTACCAATAATAAGTAAATCTGGAACATTTTATGTTAGTCCAACCTAATCAAGCATTGCCCAATCTATGCACCTACTCTCACCAAATGGTTTAGTCACCAACATCTCAGATTTGGTAACATGTGATGGAGCAGTAAAGTGTAATGTGGGCTAAATTGGGGGTGGAGGTTGTGGTGAGTTAGGTTTGTCTAGGTGATTGAAATAAAAAACAAACACAATGCTCAAACGAGGGAGAGTAATCCATTTTAATCTAGTCATGATTAAAAACTCAATTTATTTTAACATAATGCAACAATCATGAGTGATTAAGATACAAAAACATGATCTAATCACACACAACACACTTTAATCGAGACAATCTCCAATGAAAATGGAGTTTAACGGTGTAAATAAACCCAAAAACACAATTAAATGTCAAAAACTCATCTTAATCTATTAAACATGATGATTAAATCATTAAAAAATCTACCTTAATTCGTTAATTATACTTAAAAAACAAAATTAAAACATAAAAATCCTATCTTAATCTATTAATTAAACCTAAAGGCATATAATTAACCTATCCAAAATCACCCTAAATAGTTTGATAAACACGAAGAAGCGAGGTCAAATAATCCAAATTCAATCTAATGAGTTAAATAACAACATTGTTAGTTATTGGGTCCTTGCATTGGGCATTTGATATTTAAATAATAGGAGCTTCGTCGAACACAAGTATGAGGAGCTTCCTCATTTAAGTTAATAACATGAATAGGGACATTAGGAGCAGTAGCTGAATTTACCAGGTGGCCATTAGAGGATTCATTCGGCAGCACCATAAGCTCATAATTGTTGGACCCTGAACCTTGAGTGACATTTTGACTTAGTAATATGAATGCGTAAGTGGATGAGTTGATTGAAATTAAGGTGAAAGTTAA
>JAOSBK010000092.1:112811-123881 GCA_027568895.1 Erythroxylum shatona | reverse complement strand
GCTTCTAAAATTGTCTGAATGGCTAGTATGGCGTTCTGTCCACATGAGCAGCCAAAGTCTGCAATGCGATATGTCGCTGAAGAGAGTTTCTCTTTCTCAAGGTTTTCAACAATAGACAACTTCATGATTTCTTGAGCAGCCTCCAAGAATCCTCTCTGTCAGACAGTGATATTCAATAGCCCTTTACTTCGAAGAAAATCTCAATGTATGCATAGATTTCAATTTTGAAATTGCATGCAATTTTCATATAAATCCTTAACATATGGCTAAATTAATTACTTCATTGCTGAGTTAGCAACGATTTCGAGTTTGGTACATCAGAAACCCGAGTTAGTATCTTAATGGCTCTAAACTCAATCCGAGGACTTGAGGTGAATGCTTGATCTAACCTCCCAACTCACAATATAAAAACAGACTAGAAAAAAGAGAGAAAAGAAAACGCAGGCTTCGTCATAGGTCCGTTAAAGAACTGTCAGTACAGAACTATAAGGCATTCCCCTGCAATATAAGACTGCGGGAATCTCATGATGCACTGAGAAAGTAAAGAGTGGACCAAAATCTTTGAAATTGGTGTAGATTCTATGATTCTGTCTTTTTAATCACAACACAACATGAGAAGATATCTAAGATAAATCTTACGATCAAAGTACATAATTCACCGTCTATTTCTTGTAGTTTTAGTTTCCCGTAACAATAACTTTCAAGAAGATTTCTCATTTATCTTGAATTCAGTTATTACCTGATGGCTTGAATTCGTAGCATAGCTTGAGGGACCTTCTCCTCCAATCATGGTGCAACTTCGAGACATCTCCTTAATCTCTCCATCTGCCATATCTCTCTTCGTACACGACTCTTTCAAGTGCAACGCTGTTGTGAATGACGAGGGGTGTTCAACTTAACGACGGGTTAAGGTGGAAGACAGTGTTGTCGCGAAGAAAGAGGAAAAGAAATGTACCCTTTTCAACGTGCATAAAATGGTGTAATAAGTCTCTTTCTTTGGTCTGTCAGTAATACTTTTTTTGTCCCCAAACGTCTTTCCAATTGTTGAAGTCAACTTCATGTTATTTTCTTCAATACTGGCTGCTATTAGCCCCTTAACACATAATGGCACTTCATAGCTAGTTGAAGATAAACCATAAGTGAAAGTTTAGCTAGATCACGCGAGTGATGGTGGCATGTGAAAGCTCCAAGGTGATTTAGCACATTAGATCATGCATGGTACGACTTTTGGTAGAGTTTCGGACCATACTGACATAATAAAGGCTAAGTTCTTGATGAACTAGGGACTTAGTGGGTGCTTAAATAGACGGACCATGACTAATGAACTTGACATGGGTAAGCATTCGATCGAACCAGTATGCTATGACTTGGATGGCTCATCGTAAATGGATAGAAATCGTAGGGATCTTGCATGATGTGTCGGATAAGATCACGGACCCTAAACATCAACACTAAAGGATAAAGACCGGGATGATCATTTGAAGATAGTGGACATCTTCGTGTATACGGATAAATCATGTATAATCTTTTATCTAGGATATAGATAGACCTTATCGAATAGAGTCCTATTTAGATAGGGATGTAATCTTATAGGATAATGATGTAATATGATAGGATAAGATATGATCATGTGTAGTAGAGTTCTGTTAGGATTCTAACTTATTTCCTAAGCCTTAAATCCTATATATAGCTCATTTGAGCCCTGTTACTCACACAGAGTTGAGAGAGCATTCCTTTGTATACTTTGTGGGAAGTAACAAAGGTTGACAGTTTGTTATATCTCTTTCTTGTTTTATTGTTGCCTTTGAATATTTTATTACTTCTATAGTTTCTTGCAAGTGTGAGAGTTAAATACTACGAGGGTCATAAGAAGATTTAAAACAATGATTATTGGTCAATGATTACGTGGGGAAAGCTGAGTCTTGCTTAAATGGATCTAAGTAAGATTGTCATATAAAGGAGTAGGCGCGACTTGAAGGATAAGATCAGTGCTTAAGAAGATCCTTGTACAGCTACCATTGTAAGAATATATAAATCTTAAGAAAGGAGAAAAGAAAATATTAGAATTTTATCATCTGCAAGTTTTCAAATGTCTGTGAATTTTGCAAGCAAAGAGCAGGAGAAAATGTTAGCTTTTCATTATTTGACTAAACCAAAGAATAATATCCTATACTTTCAAGCTATTAACGCTAATAAACAACTGATACAAAAATTTAAGCACCTCACCTACTTGTCAGTAGTCTCCTCAAAAAACTTCTTATAAAGAAACTCTTTTAAGGAAATTTAGATTATCGAGAAGATATATACAAGTATATAAGCCTTGCTTGTTATTGAGCCAAATAATTTTAAAGCAAATGAAGAAGAGTGGCTTGAATTAGTAATGATAAACATTACAAAAGATACAAATTAAGAAAGGCTTTAATATTGGAATAAACCAAGTACCTATGGCTTAAAACAACAAAATAGATGACCACTTATGCTTAAATGGATTTATGAGAACTAGTACTCAGCCTACTCTTTTCATGAAAAGGTAAGGTACTCATTGCTTACAATTTGCTTCTATGTTGATGATATAATTTATAAATGTCATCTAGTACATTAAAAAGTGCAACAAACCTTGAGGTCTTAAGTTCGAGTGGTGGTGTATACCCAGAGGGCTCTCCCACTCCTCAAGACCAAAGAGGACAATACCTGGAGCGGTAGAGGCCGGGCTCTACAATTAAAAAGGTGCCATTTTAATGTAGAGCCCGGCTACCGCCATCACTCCAGGTATTGTCCTCTTTGGTCTTGAGGGGTGGGAGAGCCCTCTGGGTATGCACCACCACTCGAACTCAAGACCTCAAGGTTTTGTTGCACTTTAGGTAGAGGCCGGGCTCTACACACACACACACACACACAGATATATATATATATACACATATGCTACTAATTTGCTTAAATGTTTTAATCTATTGAATTGTAAAAAGCAACAAACACACTCATGAACTTAAATGAAAATATATAAGTTGAAGATGATATTGGTGTGGAGATTATGAGAATTTTAGAAGTCTGATAGGTGGATTGGTATATTTAAAGTTTGATAGGTAGATGGTATATTTAACTTATATGCAGTCCAATATCGAATTTTTACTCAATGTTATTTATCGAATCCTTTAATATATCAATTGTTTGCAGTAAAGAGAATTTTGTCTTATATGACAAGAACATTTAATTGTGTGAATTAGTTTTTTACAAATTTTCTTTTTCATTTATAAAGCTTTCTCAAAAAGTAATTTAAAAGGTTTATGGAAAAAAGAAAAAAATCTTAGGAACAATTTGTCACCTTGGATATGGTGATGGAACTTGTAATTCTAATAAGTAATCATAACATTGTCATCCCCTAAGTTCAATTATATTGCTACAACTGTCGCATCTTTTTCAAGTTATGTTGCTTAGGTATTTACTATATATGACTTTCGCCATAAACATAAAGCTATAATGAATATTTTTTGTGATAATAAAATTGTAGTTGTAATGAGTGAAATTTTAGTATGCTATGAAAGAACAAAGCGCACTTGCATAAAATATACTTCCTTCAATACTTGGTAGTTAGAGGTTAAGTATAGCTAAATTACTACAAAAATAATGAACAAATGGTAATTGTTTCAAAAAGTTAACTTCCTTTGAAATCAGAACAAAGCTTGATGTGAGGGCTGACCAAGATTATACCGTGATTCAATCCTCCAGCGGTGGTCGGGCCTATGACTGGGGGCCCTTGGGGTTGGGGATTCAACCTTTTGGAACAAGAACAAAGCTTGATGTATGCAATTTTTAATAAAAGGGGAGTATTTAAATAGTAACTCAAAATTAAAATAGATAATTAAGCAATTAAGTTTTTTTAGTAATATCCTTATTTTTCTATTTTTGGTTAAAGTAGCTAGTTATGTCCACTTCCAATTTGTTTTAATTGTTAGTTTTGGTCTTCATTCTTCTTTGAATGTTGATTATTTTAGATATTTTAGTTGTAATTGTAAGTGCATAATAGGTAGTTCCAATTATAAATAAATAAATAAAGCATTAATAGCAATCATATTTTTAATTTATTAAATTTCCTTTTAGTTTCATAGTAGTTGAAATTGTCATACATATTATTCCTCCTTATTTCACTTTCTTTTAATAAAAAATACACTTTATTCTAATCAAATATTCATTTCCTTTTAAATTTTTTGTTTGTATCATCTCTAGTGGAAAACTAAAAGATTAGTTTGGTAGCCAAATAGTATTTTGCCTCTAATTAAGCAACTTATGGTAAGTGCATAAGATTATGGATTTATAGGTTAGTCCAAATTTTGCAATAGCTAATGTATATGTTGCCTTTTTTTTTTTCTTTTCTTTGCAAGTTTCTACATTTAAGAAAAATTCTCTTTCCATATTCTTAAGCATTTTTTCAATAAAGAAGTGAACTAACAACTATTAGTTATACATAATGAAATCTATAACATGAATATAGATTATATATTACTAGTGACTACTTGTTACAACTAATAATATGGAGTTAAAGTAGCTAAGAGAGAAGATGTATATAAATTCATGTGTGGAAAGAAATTGGGTCAATTTTAACAAAACATTATCATTAATTAAATGAAGGGTAAATAAAAAAATCCAAACTTATCTCAATTTTGTAATACTAGGACGAATTTAAAAAGTAGCACTAAAATACCCAAAATTTTAATTTGTTGTAAAAATAAATAAGACTAGTACTAGTTAGAACTTCATCTAGATGTGGAGACCGGGACAGGAGTTTCTTTAATGCTTGATTGAACACCCTTTCCACTGGCTGTGAAACTATTCTTTGATAGTTGCAATAGTAATAACTTGTCATAAAATACCATTGGGGTTTAAAACTAGGGCCACTACTAGGTGAAGAGGTGTTATCTGTGCATGGCATTGGTGATTGTAAGATCATAAGATATAGTAAGATCCTCAAAGTTGTTATTTGTGCATGGCCATTGGTGATTGCAAGACTATAGGTTGTAGTATGAGCCTAATTCTTATTGTGAGTAAATTTTCAAGGATCCATACCTTCACTAACTCAAAGAAAAAATATTTAAGTGTATAAAAATATGAGTAAGAATTCAGAAACCAAATCTCTCGGCAACACTCACATAATACCAAAACAAAAACTATATAAACATATAAAAGATGTCTTCAATACTTTTATAATATCCAAATTGTTTCAGGGTAGGAAGTAGAAACTTTACTGAGGTAGAACAAAATAAGGTTTTATATTTTAAATTTTATTAAAATAATTAATAATTACTTAGATTAATAGTGACACATAGTAGTTGTGTGTAAAGTATAAAAATCTAGCAAGGCGAGCCACATCAGCGATGTTAAAATGAATAAACATATAGCATCGTGAGTTACACCAGCAATATTAATAGGAAACTTAATGTCAAGATATTTTGGCAATAAATTAAAAGTTTAGATATTTTAGCGCTATTTTTTAAAGTTCGGGACATTATTAAAAAATTAACGTAAATTTAGGATTTATTTTTATAATTTACCCTTATTAAAGAGTTGGATAGAGGTTGACAATATAGCGTCGTATGGAGAATAAAATAACCATGCTCAGAAGGGAATTGGAAAAACAACAGTAACCATAATAGTCATTAAATAATGATTGTAACCAACTTTTGTGATCTTAAAATAATTCGTGTTTCTTTCCTCTTGTCTCTCTCTTTAGCTTCTTTTACAAAACTCCAATTCATAATTAGAAGCTTATTTATAAAATTTATAAAATTTAAGTCTTATCATTTTGGTATCAAAGTCAAAGATTCTCAAATGTGGAAGTTGAAAAAACTTAGAGTTTAATAATGATATGGGTTAATAGGTCTCAAGATGCGAGGTAGCTAGAGGAAAGTATGAAGAATTAGATGCAAAAAAGGAAGACAAGTTATAAAAATATGATTAGTAAAAATTAAGTAGATGATTATGCAATTACACTAGAATAATTATTATGTTAGGAGGAATTTCAAGTAGTATGGGAAATTCCTAAAGATGTCAATGCATGATTTTCTTATGGCAAGTGGCTACATAATGCTTAAAAGGTTTTGTTAGATGGAATTCCATAGTTTTATTAGAGAGGGTTTATGAAATTGGATTTTTAAGTGCAAGCAACTTTTTTGTTAGGTAGAACTCCTATAGATGTCAAGGTGGGCGTTGCAATTATGAAGCTTGCATAATGAGCTTTATTTTGGTACTGATTTTATATAAAAAATCAACTGATAGTGGATTAGTAAAAATTAAGGAGATGATTATGCAATTACACTAGAATAATTATGATGTTAGGAGGAATTTCAAGTAGTATGGGAAATTCCTAGAGATGTCAATGCATGATTTTCTTATGGCAAGTGACTACATAATGCTTAAAAGGTTTTGTTAGATGGAATTCCCTACTTTTATTAGAGATGGTTTATCAAAATGGATTTTTAAGTGCAAGCAACTTTTTTGTTAGGTATAACTCCTATAGATGTCAAGGTAGGCATTACAATTATAAAGCTTGCATGATGAGCTTTATTTTGGTACTGATTTTATACAAAAAAATCAATTGATAGTGGATTCACCTATCTATGTTAAGTATATAATATTGTTAAAGCAACAATTTGGTGAATCTATATTTGATAATATAGAAGGGGATTTAAAATAACTTAAATAGAAAAGTGAAGGAGTATTGTGCCAAATTTGAACTTTTATCTCAAAAGTTAATGATTTTGACATCGATATAATGAAGAAGTTAATATGACATTTTTAAATTCATATTATAATTTTTAGTTTAAAATGTTGTGAGAGGAAGGTGGTCTCTTTTTTTAGACAAATGAAGTATATTGATTTTCTTAAAATTTTTAATATTTTGAACTATAAAAAGCAATAGGCACACCCATAAACTTAAATAAAAAGATGTAGGTTGATGATATTATTAGTATGAGAGACTATGAGTATTACAATGGTTTGGTAGTTAGATTGATCTATTTAACTTAGATATAATCCAAATTTTAGTCAATGTTGTCTCTTGATTTATGGACAATCCTTCAAAGCACCATCTTGGTGCAATAAAGAGAATTTTGTAATGTGTAATTGGAAAAATTAACTATAGGATTTAGTTTATTGCAAATTTTGTTTTCTATTTATAAAGCTTTTCAAATTGTAATTGAGAAAGTTCTTGGAGATTATAGTGATGGGACTTAGAGATTCATAAAGTAAGCCACCATAACTTTATCATTCTCCAATTTTGAATATGTTGCTTCAACTTTAACATCTTATCAGGTTGTGTGGATAAGACATTTACTTCATTTTGGCTAACATAAAGGTGTAACAAATACTTGTACAAAGTGCAAATTTAATAAGTTATTGAATAAATAATATGTAAATATATTATCCTTACTTCCTTACTTGTTAATTAGAGGTTAAGCTTAGTAAACTACTACAAGACTAATGAATAAATGGATTTTGTTTTAACAGAATCACGTCCTTTTAAAAATTTTCTCTATTTAAGAAAAATGCTTGGGCTATGCAATTTTTAATAAATGGGGAGTGTTAAAATAGTCAATAAAAAGTAAAGTAGTTAATTTAGCTATTATGTTTGTCATTGATATTCTTATTTTTTAATTAATGTTTACCTATTTATTATAATCATTTGGCATGGTCTTCATTCTTCACCAAAATTTTTTGCTATTTTAGTTGTAATTATATGTGTATAATAGGAAGTTATAATAATGAATAAATAAAGCATTGATTTATAGTTTCATAGTTGCGTCGTACTTACCTCCTAGTTAGTTTACTTTAGTTAGTTTCCTACTTAGCATATTTACTGTATGGACATGCCTAGTTGGATTTACTCTTGTACGAGTCTTTTTGGGTCTGTATATGTACTTTACCTTTTGGCCTGGTTAGAGTTACTCTTGTATAGATCTTGTCTAGTATGTATATTTACCATTTCTTTTTGATCTTTGACATGTTCTACATGTACATTTTTTTGTATTATAGTACTTTATTATTATTATTATTATTATTATTATTATTATTATTATTATTATTATTATTATTATTATTATTATTATTATTATTAAGTATCTTTTAATTTGTTAATTTACCTATTTATTTACTTATTTATTTTTGTTATTTTTAATATATATATGCGCATCCATTTAAATTTTTGTAGTATCTTCATGATGTATTTGCATGTGGGTCTATCAAAAATAGCCTCTCTACTAAGTAGGGGTAAGGCTACATACTATCGAAGCTTCTAAAATCTCGCATCTCTGCGAGACTTCTATTGGGTGTTATCATTGTTGTTGTTGTTGTGGTGGTGGTAGTTGAAGTCATCACATATATTATTCCTTTTTGCTTTATCTTGCTCTAATTAAACATATATTTCATCTACTTAAATAATCAACTCCTTCTAAATATTAATGTTTGTATCATCTCTAACTAAAAACTAAAATTATAGGTTAGATAAGCCAACTTTATTTTTCTGCTTAATATGACAAGTAGTATGAAAGTATACAGATTTATAGGTGAATTTAAAATTTTCATTATATATGTGTGTGTGTGTGTGTGTGTGTGTGTGTGTGTGTGTGTGTGTGTGTGTGTGTCCCTTTGTATATTTAAGCTAAATTATTTAGCCATATTCTTAAGACCTTTTTCAACGAAGATATGAACTAACAACTAATAATCATGCATAATGAAATCTACAACCAAAATATAGATTATCTAGTACCATTCATGCATACTGAACCGTGGTTTTTATGTTTTGAAAGTCAAAGTGCACTCCTGCGGTTAAAGATGATGAATAAAGGGCTGCTTCCCCTAGAAATCTAATAGGAAGTTTTGATGTCGTCCACTGCTTGCCTTCTCTGCGAGCCTTCTGTCATTTCAAGCGAGAAAGAAATTGGATTTTTTTAGGCTGCAATTGGCCGATCGACGGGAAAGTTATATGAAAATGAAGTAGCTAAGGAAGAAGATGTGTATGGTTTCATGTGTGGAAGAAAATTAGATTAATTTAGAAAAATAAACATTATTGTTGTGTGTAGGAGAGTTAGATTTACAATATGGAATTATATAAGGAAAAAGGGATCAAGTGTAGACAGTAATGACTACAATAGTTGCTCAATAACTATTGTAACCAATTTTCGGTATCTTAACATAATTCTAGTTTCTTCTCTTTTCTCTCTCTAGCTCCTTATTTAAAACTCTAATTCTCAATTCAAAACCTTAATTTTGAAATCCTAGAAATTTAAGTACTATCATTTTGGTATTAGACCATTTTTAGAAATGAAAGTTGAAAAAGTTAGGGTTTAGTAATGGTAAAGGGTAATAGGTCCCAAAATGTGAGGCACTTGGAGGAAAGTACGAACAATCAAATGCAAAAAATGGAGCCAAGTTATGAAAATGTGATTAATAAGTTTAAGGAGATGATTATATAGCTATACTAGAATGATTATAATGTTAAGAGGTATGGTAAGGATGATAGGAGAGTATTGGAGATGTCAGTACATGATTTTCTTATGGATAAGCAAGAATATATTACTTACTAGACTTAGTAAGGTGGAGTTTTCTACCTTTATCGGTGACGATTTGTGAAATTGAATTTTCAATACAAGCAATATTTTTCATTACATATAACTCTTACAATATTCAAGCTAGGAATTACATTTATGAATCTTTTGGACTTTATCATGGCACTAATTTTATACAAAAAAAATTGATTGAAAAACAACCACTTAGATAAGGTGAGTATATAATATTATTGGAGAAAAGATTTTGTGAATATATGTTTGATAATCCAGTAAGGGAGTCAAAAGAACTTAAGCAAAGGGAGAGTGAAGGAGTGTTTCACCAAATTTGATTTTTTATCTAACACATTAATGATGCCTAAACCATACTTAGTGAGCTTATTTGTTAAAGGATTAAGGCTAAAGATTGAATATCTTATAAAACTTTTCAACTCTATCAACTTTTGACAAGCTTATGATGTAAATAAAAGTAGGAATCAATATTACAACATTTATTGATAATTAAAAAATAAAATTGAGGAGTCAAAAGTTTGGACTGGTAATGATAGCTCTACTATAGAGACTTTATCAAGGCCTCTTACTAACCATTTCCAACATTTATCTCTTAAGTCATATGAGGAAACTAAGTGGGACAAAGTTATTAGCTGTAAAGAGCTTGAAGAAAGATCCATAAAGGGTTTATGTTTTTGGTGTGATAAAATTCTATTCAAAGAGTCAAGTGTAGGAAGACTCATTTCTATATAAGGTAGATAAACATGTGGAAGGTAGAGATAAATAATAGATAGCTAAAGGAAAAGAGAAACAACTTGCCATCTTTCTATAGGAAATGAAATATTCATTGATTACTTGATTTTAATAAATTATAATTAATTGAATTTTTTAAAGGAAATTTAATGCATATCTTGATTAATGGAAATTTGCTAATAAATGTATAATTAAGAAAGAAGATGGATTACTAAAGTAGATTAAACCAATAATAATTATGGTAGGTGGAAGTATGAAAATTGCTTGTCATAAAATGTGCAAAAACTTTAATTAGATGATGAATTGTAAATAACTCAAATCAAATACCAAAAGTTGTTGGGATATGGAGAGAATTAACATGTTAGACATGTGTTCTAAAACATAGTATCATATTAGTGTTGTGTTGGTCAAGTTTGTGTTTAAAAAATGTTCTGAAAGTAAATCAATATCAAAGTTAAACTTGTACCTAATGTTGGACTCATCTACAATTTGATGCAGAAAGTTCCAAAATAAAATCGACACTAATTTTGCAAGCTGAACCAACACTGGACTCTTGATTTTAGTAGTTTTGAAATCTAAACTTTTGTTTAGATAAAGATTGAATTATCTTTTGAATTTATTTATTTCCTAATTAGATTATGCCAAGTTTATTACTTTCCTCACTACAACAAATTAATACAATCCGCGACGTCTTATTAATAAAACGTCACGGATTGTAAAGACTTTTCGTGACGTTTTTAAAACGTCACGAAAAGTTTACATTTTTCGTGAC
>JAOSBK010000092.1:95075-105351 GCA_027568895.1 Erythroxylum shatona | reverse complement strand
TGAAGATACTGTACGTGAATTTTGGGATGTCATAAGATTGAAGATGTATTAATAATGTCTATTAAGGGTCCAATGAAAAAAAAACAAAAATTTAATGATGGCTAATGAGGGTTAAATGAAATAACCCTTCAAGGCAATATGTATGCTCACGATTCATGAGTAAGCAAGAGAGAGTTGGGTTCCGAAATTGGGATCCAATAGAATAGTAAAAGGTGTCATAAAAATAGGTGGCAATGTTTGGCGGCAGAAGTAAGTGATGGATTTTATCGATAGAGTTCAATTCTGTCGGTAAATTACTTACCGACAAAATTGTCATTCCGTTGATAAAATCAAACAATGTCGATAGTGTTGTTTAAATTTATAGTAAAACTATGTCATTTTATTCTTAATAAAAATAAATCTGAAGCACCCCCTGTCGTCTTATTCAAACTTTTAGTATTCTTCGTATACTCCTCTGCTTATCTTCTTCCATCTACTCATCTTCTTTCATTCTTTCACTGCTTCCATGATGCTAGGTTTTTCATCTCGAACTTGGTTGTCCACTTACTGCCCTTTGGTTATTTTTTTGTCTTCAATTTTTGTATGTGAATGGTTATGTTGATGTATTGATTTTAATATTGATTGAGTCGTGAGGGACATTTATTTGAGTTGTTAATAAGTCATTGTTTGTTTTTGTGTGGTTATGATGGTGAATAATGGAAGAAGATCGTAGTTTTGACACAAAGTAGGGATGAATTTCAATAACATACCAAGTGTTTGATAAAAGTTTTTTAAGAGGATGATAGACATGATTTATAATTTGGAATGTTTATAATTAATTCAATTAACTCCTTTACTCATTTTTCCTTTTCATTAAACTTGATATTTTACCATTTGCTTCAGTCTTTGACAAACTAATTACTTACTATTATTATCAAAGATGAAAAAATTAGTAGTAACATATTTTCTTATCATCAAAATCATGAGTTAGAGCCTCAATGATCTAATAATCTTCTCTTTTTTATAATAAAATATAATTGGAGATATTTGAGAAAATAAATGGTATTAATAAACTATCCATATATGAAATCAATGCATAGTATAAAAATAAATGATATTGTATAAACCCATTCTATGTCAAATTAATATCTAATGAATATTCCCTTAATTCATGCTTTATGAATGATTGCATTTTAGTATTATTATTCCTTCCCGTTTTCATAAAAATTAAAAAGTATATATGGTATATAAAGTTATAAGTATGAATAGAAAAAAAAAACACTTCCCTCTCTCCTTTAATAAAAAGCCTATTATATGGGTAAAGTAGATATGCAAAGTGCTTGTTGAAAATGATTTAATTTTCAAATGGTTCATGTACCAATTTGAAGATCAATGTACCTTTCTCCTCCTATGTACATGCATCAATCCTTTCTTCCTCTCCCCTTAATTATGCATGACTAAGTTAATATTGTCAACAATGTGAAGGAAAGTATTTACACCCTTTTATATACTCCCAAAGGTTAGTTCCTTTTCTTCTTCAATTGGTTTAATAGTCATTTTTTTGTACAAATTTCTTTATTTATCTCATATAAGGGCTTCTAATAATTTTTCTTTTGAAATAATTGTTAAAGATACCATTATTGTTCCTTATTTGATATTAATAAGGATTATATCAATTCTTAGAATTTATTTTATGCTAATTAATATTAAATTATAAGAAAAAATTAATAAGTTCTAAGTACCGACGTAAACTCAAGTGTTTAGAGGTTAATCTTTGAACCTTTTTCATCTTATATCTTTTTTCATTTTTCTTAACAAGAATTGTTTCAAAAATAATAATTTATTTTTATATTACCATAATCACCACAAAAATGATATCTCATATGATAAAAATTGAAAGTGTTAAGTGCAATATGAGAAAGATTTAAATGAATATGATTATATGCATTTTTAGGTATTTATAAATGATGTATGTGATATGAAATTGGCTTACGGATATATGGAGAATTAGGAGCTCACATTCTATGATGAGAAGACATATCATATGAATTGTCATATCATATGTTCCTTTCATAAAATTGGGACAATGAGAATGTAACACACCACTATCATAAAGCATATAATCGAACATCCACAAGATATTCAAGGACATACCTTATGAGAATGGCATGTTAGAATAATCATGTTTGCTTAAGGTGGCATCATATAGAACACAAGTATTCAAAAGATCATTTTTCCCATTTCATTCACAAACATAATCATTCATTATATTATTACACTCATATTTCATATATATATATATGTAATACACAACATGTGAGAGTTCACAACTCTATACAAAATGTGCAACATGAAATGGGATGTTGGACCCAAAATGTTCTAATTAGACTCTTCAGAATTAGCTAATCAAACCTTTGAGTCATTTTTGTTTTCAAAAATTGGCAATACTAGACTGCTACTAGATTGCCTTAGAAGCTAGGTCCCCTTAGTATGTTAAAATCAACGTTGCAATTTTGATGAGTTTGTGAACTCAATGAGTGAACCATCATTGATGTGCTCACTCAAATCAGAACACAAACATCACAAATATATAACCAAATTCACAAATATATATCACATTATTCACAATCAAATCACATATCTCACATCATTCAGTTTTGTGTACCAAATCATAATATACATCATATTTTAACAAACACATTATAAATACAAACATTACATATAATTATTTTAGAAAAATCCAATCATTTAACTCAATCATTCATATCATCAACTTATATAGATTTATATATATATATATGTAAATGCATATGTGACTCCACTTTCATTTTATTTTGTTGTGATCGAGCGCCTATTTAATTTTCATGTACGTATTATAGATATCGAGCTCATTTTATAACTGTCCCATACCCGTTATGGATACCGGGCTCATTTCATAACTGTACCGTACCCATTATAGATACCAGGCTCATTTCATAACTTAGCCTGTAGCTCTTGTACACATTTCCTAAGCTTTAAGCTTTTTTGCACATGGGTCACTACGGTCACAACTCCTTTATCTGATTATGCATAATAGAGTAGTGAAATGCAATAAGTTACATATTATGCTATCAGTACCTTTTATTCAAAATGCATAGTCATTTATCATTCATCAAATCTAATTACGACATTTAACACTTAGTTGAGTACTCATTTCACTTCGCATATACAAATTTCAAACACTTCCAATACAATCCTAAATATCAAACTCCTCAGACCATCAATGTCTGGAATTATCAATTTCACAATCATATCTATAATAGTTCAATATATGAAAGTTAATAAAAAAACAATTCAAACATAGTGAGAAAACATCTAGGTTAACTCATATAATTCAAACAGAAGCACATATATAATTAAGATTAGATATCTAAGTCAACTCACAATATGCTCCAGAATAGTTTTTGTCTTGATGACTTAGCAATGAATGAATGTCGATGATCAATTTATGCCTCTATATCATGTAATACACACATATTTACACATTACTAACTTGTTTAATTGAATGAGTACTCAATCATACACATGTATATATGATATGTACAATACATGCTCAATTGACTATCCTGGGCATGTATCCTTATTCACAATTCTTGAAATATCTAGTTTGCAATTAGGTTTATGCCTTAAGTAAGTTTGGTTATCCTCAATTCATCAATCATAAATTCATCAATCCTTTCCTAGCATTATATATTCACACAATTTCCCAATTCTCATCCAATCATATATATTTCATTACTTATATCCTTTAGATTACTTTGTATTCGTAAGAACATCCTTATTCCATCAGCAACTCATACTTCCCAAATTTATATATATTGATATCAAACAATTGATTCCTTAATTTATAAGCTCAATTAACAGCTAAAACTTATCAAACACTTAATCACTTAATCAAGCAACTTTCTAGATTTATTTCAGGCCCCAGTCATGTCCTAATGCACCAAAGTAAAGCAACTTACCCTTATATGGTTTAAACATCACACAAAACACATTTTTTTCACTTCAAAGCATTGGCACAATTATGGGAAGGAACTAATACAATTCCCACGATCATGGGATAGGTGAACTGAAAGTTCACCTTCATTTTCCTTCAACTTTTCTTCCAAATTTTAACACCTTCATGATAATCCATCAATTATTCCTCATTTATACCTCAAAGATACTTCAATTCCTTATCAATTCATCTTAAATTCCCATTCAAAATCATTCAATTAGTAACTCATAAACAATTTCTCTTTTATGCATCAAAAACCAAACAAAAGCTTTCATTCACTTTTATACATATACCCTAACTCTTTCTAATTTCAAGAACACTACACTAACACCTTTCTTTAGCATAAATTCACCTTTAACATACTTCAATTGTCAATCTAATTCATCCTTAAAACAATATATAACCTAGGGTTTCCATGTATCAAAGACAAAACCAATTCATCCATTAAATTCCAAGCACACTTTATCATCAACCCTATATGCAATTCATCTCGTTTGACCCTAATCAATCATCATGAATGTTATGCTCACATATGTCAAAATAGGGCAGTCAATCACTTATTTGTTCAGTTCAAATTTCCCGCAATTAACAAGCTAACAAAGCCTCAAAGCATTCAAGCATATACCAAGAACAAGATGGAAATAAAAGGTTCAATCATAAGATGAAGGCTGCAAAATTTTGGCAAAATTCAAGGTTATGCAGATTGTGTGGGTGTGTCGATAGTGAGGAGAAAGAAGAAGAGAGCATAGGACAAAAAACATGAAAGAAGATGGTCTTTCAAATGTGGGAATCTTGGGGACAAGTGTGTGTTGAGGGGTGAGACATACGGTGTGATACTTGTCAAGTGGAGAGCTATGCCATATGTCTTCTTCTTATGCTTCCAATTGTCACCTAATGTTTGGTCCATTTGTCATATAGTTTCCTAGGACACTTGTCACTTATGTATTCAAGTCATTTTTCATCCAATTAACTAAGACATTTTCCACTTATTCCTAATGCCACATGTCACCATCTTATAGGTCTAATCAACCTAAATTCCCATACATCAGTTTATCTTGCCCTTTATCATTTTTCCTATACTAGATGCACACATCATTCCATCAGTCACTCAATTGCAACATCAAATTTCCAAATTACTAATTGTAATTAATCAAAACAAAATTCAAGACATAATCAACACACAAATACATCATAATCAGTTAAAACCTTTCATATCCTGGAATATGTCAATTAAGTGCATATACCATCTTTTCAATGTCTCTAAATCATGATCCATGTGTGCATGTGAATATGATGCATGCAAATGAAAAGCACTTCATGTATTCTCATATGATATGACTCAATCTAACAGTTAAATCCTTAAGTGTAGAAATGGGCTATTACAGAGAATTTTGAACATATGTCAAATACATTTATGGTGGACTATAATGATTAAGATCTTATGTTATACCATTATAACTAAATTTAGGTTTATAACAAGTGTGAGCATATTTAATAATTTTTTGTTATAGATGAGGTCCATATTATGATTGTTGCATGCCTTTTTATGTCTTTATATATGAATTGTTGTTATTTTTGCCTCTAATTTTGTGTTGTTCATATCTAGAATTAGATAAATACATGAATGCATGAAATTTCTCTTTTTAATATGAAATAGAATGTTGGATGAGCATGTGATATTTATACATATTTAGCCATAGGCTCATCATAGAAGTGTTATCCCCTCACAAAGATAATGTTGTTGTTAAAGGGTGCACTTTAATGACTAAAAACCAATTTATCATGAACTCTTTAGAGCTCCAAGTGTTCTCTTCAATTTTTCATTAACTATATTGAATCTAGAAAAAGACTTTTTGAGGACAATGATATCCTTCTTTAATGCCCTATTTTCATGCAATAAATCATACCATTGTCATTGGAAACAACCACCTCTTAGATTATATCATGTCATGCATATCACATTTAAATTTCCCATTCTTAATCATACATCTATTTAAGAGATTTTAGCCTCTTTACACTTATAAGTTTCTTTCTTATTTTTCATGCTCATGAATTCTACACTTCCAACAAACTTTCCATATGAAAACTTTTTTGTTTTTATAACGATTGATATACAATGGGAGCAAGTTTCATGTCGCTATGCTTAAAAAGAGACCTATAATGATTGTGAGTTTGTTTCATACCATTATAGTGATAAATAGGCTTATATGAATGAGAAGGAGGTTGCAAGTTCTTTTGAGATGACCTTGCATAAAAATTGTGCCTATTTTGCCTTGAGTATTATACCCTCTAGGTTTAGAATGTGATCTATACATGAATTTCCTCTTGCTTGGGAATTAGAGGATGATAGATGAGCACGTATGCTATGTTGCCTACATTTAAAAAATGCAATATGATCATTTGAGGATTCAGACATAGTCTCATCAATAAAGTTAATTGCTATCTTTTTCCATAATAATGGTTTGCATAATAATGTTTTTTTCATAATAATGGTTATGATCTTGCAAAAAATTTATATGTGTCTTTGTGCATATGTGATATTGCAAAAATTGGTTATAAATTGTAGGATATGAAAACATTCATATAAGGAAAACAAAATATGCAATACATAACTTAAAACTCATGCATATCTATACCTATGCTCAATTCAAAACTTATCAAAAACTAGCTAATTGTTCATTTTCTTTCTTGTAGGTTGTGTTCTAGGTTGAAGAGCGTTGATAATTGTCTAACATCATTCGTCTTCTTTTTAGTTTGGGATTGTCCGTCTATCAACATAAGTCATTCAACTACCTAATATTTACAATGTGATCGATTTTATGTTGTTCTTTGCAATTTTACCTCTAATAATGATTGATGAGTTTTTAGGCTAGGGTTTAATATTTTAAGTATTTATGTTTAGGCATTGTTTAAATTGAAACATAAAAACTTTAAATTCAATATGATTAATTCAAACTTGGTATTAATATAAAAAAATTACATAATTGATATGACAATTCTTTGCATAATAATCCTCTAGGATATTATATAGATTGGAAACTCGTGATGCAGCTCCATGAGGCTTATAAGTGAAAAATCCCACGAGCTTAGGAGTCACAGTGAGAACTCATAAATTGTAGTTCACTTATAACAATTTATTCTAACGCAGGAAAAGTCTATAGGCAAGAAGCCTACACCATGCCAACTTTTTTTGCACACTCATACCAAAAAACATGATAGTGTGACCTTCATCAACACCCAATGTAGACAACTTCATGTATGTAAAATCTATACTTTAGTATTAATTCTTAAAAATTATCACTTACTAATACAAACAATAATAATAATATGATCAAATGCAAGAAAGTATTAAACGATAGTCTCAAAACTCTGAAACTGTTGATAAGCAAGTATATCTTAATGTAGTGGGTGGTAGGGACCGTCGTGGAAGGATTTTCAACTTAGGTTTATTTGCAAACACATGCTATTCGCAATCCTCCACATCCTCTACAGTTGGATCTAGTAAGCGGAGTGCATCAAATGAGAAAATCGTTCAACTTGAGAGCATAGTAGAGAGACTGATGAAGTGCATAACTCAGCTCTGTAATGAGGTGAATAAGTTGAAGGAAAGGGTCAGGACCTCATCGCAGCAGTCAGAGCATCTATATTCACCACCTGCATAACTTAGATTGATAAGTGAATGTATTTAATAGTCTGCTACCCTTAAGTTTTTGTATGAATTCTTAATTTACAGTTATTTTTAAGATAATTATTCATGTACATTATAATTTATATATTATATTATTAATCAAGATAATGTTTACTTTATATTTACCAATTAATATTATATTATTTACAGAAATTATATGTATAAAAAATCAAACCATTCACTACAAGAAATCAATGAATTACTGATGGAAAAAATTGACGCTAAATTCACTTATTCCGTCGGTTTAATATTTAACAACGAAATTGAACGACAGACAAAAGCGTCGTTAATACAAGCGTAGGTAATTATAATGACAAAATTTTCATATGACCTTCCGTCGATAAAATATATTGACGAACACCTTGACCGTTAGTAAATCATCATAAAGATAGTGACGGATTAACAAGAACGGTCGGTAAATAAAACGAACAATTTACCGATGGTATAATTTATTCCATTAATAATATTTAAACATTTTTTGACGATTTTTTGTATTCCGTCGGTAATTGGAAGTTAGAATTTTTTTAAAAATCCCAACATTAAATTTTATTTGATGATCTTATGAAAAATGTATAATTTCAACAATTGTGAATTATCTGTGCATATTAAATTTATTTGTTTATATATTTAATTTGTTTAAAAAGAAGTTGATTGATGATATAAAGTTCAACTTTTCTTAATTGATAATTAAAACATTACAGTGTACATAACATATTTTTGTAATTAAAAGCAAATGACTACAACAATCCTAATATCCTGGTGATTGTGGGTGCTCTAAGATGCTAACCTTCCTCTTCAATTACTCCAGCTCCTGTCTCAGTTGACCAGACATTTATACCATTACCATTATCTATAATACAACAAAGTAAAACATATACAAAATAAGTGTAAAGTTTAGATACTTACAAGTTTCTATGTATGCTCGAGGTGGGTTTTTGATCCTCCCGTATGTACGGGAAGACTCTCTCCCCCTGGACCTCCACGTCTGTTGGTGGAGTTACGCCCTGAGATTGACATTGTTGCAGGGCTTCTCTAATACTCCTTCCATAGACTCCATATTTGCTTCGAAATATAATGCAGTCGTACACCAGCCTTGTATATCGCACCAATAAAGTCGCGATAACGTGTATGAGCTTGCCTTTCCCATAGTCTATGTATGATGGCGTCGATACCAGAATCACAAAAAAATCTTTTTGAAATAAGAAGAAAAAAATTTTAAGTACTATCATGTAATAATATTTATGTAATTAGCGTATATAAATCAATATAAAACAAAAATAAATGTTTATTGTACCTCAAACTCCTGAAAGTAAAATTCCTTTATTGCTTGAGAGATATTATTCCACACATAACCCTCAGGATCAATCCGTTCTTTAAATTTAGAAGTCATATTTTTGGAACACGATCCAGACGGAATCAACCGAATATAAGAAGTAATATTAATTAAAAACAAATAGTCATTAATGTGATTTCACTTACAGATTGCCATCAATTGTTATGTACTTTCTTTTGTCTGGTCCCTTATCTCCAAGCCTACGGATGTCTCTGCCATCCGATAAAGTAGTATTGGTTAATACATAAGTTAGGGATGGGGATAGGGATGGTGTAGCATGTCCTGTAAGGTGATGCCTCATTTGTAGCTATAGGCATTAGAGGGGGAGGAGGTG
The DNA here is from genome assembly GCA_027568895.1 of Erythroxylum shatona. Classification (NCBI taxonomy): domain Eukaryota; kingdom Viridiplantae; phylum Streptophyta; class Magnoliopsida; order Malpighiales; family Erythroxylaceae; genus Erythroxylum; species Erythroxylum shatona. Next base: position 95,981 of record JAOSBK010000092.1, on the reverse strand, counting down.
AGTTAGTGGGAGCTGTAGAATGTGACGATCCACCTACATAGTAAGTGCCGCCGAAAATGCCTCTAATCCTAGACGAAATTACCTCACGCTATCTCTTTGGCCCCATATTTTTACCTGAAAATCATTGTTTATCGAATTTTTTACTTATATAAGAATTTGAGTTCAATATTTGACACAATATATGGAAAAGGAAATAAGGCGATTTGTTTAATTTCATATTTAAGTACAGACCAAGAAAATGACAGTTAACAATTATAGAAGAAGAATAATAACAACCCTCATTCAATAGGACATAGGACAAATTATTACAGATACAACAATATATCAACACTCAGTTGCTTATCTAGTATATTGCAATGATAAATCAAAATGATATAATTATTTTGTTTGATTCCATGTGACATAGGATTGGTAAAGGTAAATGAGTCCCCGATATCTGGATTCCCGAGAAGTGCCCTAGTATGTTCAAACACACCAATTGAAATAGTTATACTTCTTCTCTTAGGTGTAGGTTTTTGAACACCTTCTTGCAACAACGTTTCTGCTATAACTAAACATATAGAGGATATAGTGAATGCATCGCTGATCTTAGTATTAAAGACTAACCCTCCAGATAAACTACTAGTAGGAACTGATTTACTTATAACACAATCAGTATAGAACTTTCATAATGTCATATTAGAAAACGGTTAAACAAACTAAAAATGGATATTAATGCATACGTGAATGTCCAGGCGATGTTTGTGGAATTTACAAATTTTGAAAAAGAACCAATCTCCCTAATCCTTTACATACTGTTGTGACATCGCTCTCGCCTCTATTGGCATATATGTCATCTTCGAGATTCAAGGAAGCTTAAAACAACATGTAGTATAGACCATCAAATGTGAATATATATAATAACTT
>JAOSBK010000092.1:81180-94975 GCA_027568895.1 Erythroxylum shatona | reverse complement strand
TGTTCTGAACCCGATTCAATTAGGGGCCTATTACTCTCATTTGGCTCACCCTAAAATCGTGGAAAAATTCATGGAGATAGTAGACCTCTAAATCTACAACTTTTATGTTTTGAGTTTCTCTAGATTCGCACGTTAAACAGCTCAAAAAAATTAAACAAATGGAGCCACGAATCTGTCTTTGCAATCTCAAACCATCCCAACTCAAGTTAATCATCATTTTTGTTCAACTTAGCCATGCAATTAACCTTAAGTAACATCACAAGTAACTATAAAACCATCATATAAACATATGATTTACCTTAAGCAAGCTTCCACTCTTCTAGACTTCACAATCTCACAATCCTCTCTAATTCTTTCCACCACACAATCATCATCATCACTTTGCAAGGGAAGCTAGGTTAGGCTCTTAGAAGCAAGATGAAGAGTAACAATTTTGGCTAGAACAAATGGAGAATTCAAGGGAGGAGAACCCACGAAGGAGAAGAAGAAAAACTCACCAAAACACTTTTGTTTTCCTCTCCAACTTAGAAGTGTCGAGAATATAGCTTGAAATCAATGTGGGAGGATGATTCATCATGCCACTTGGCATGAAATAGGAGAAAAAGACAAAACTTGATAGTGACTTTAAAATAAAGAACCCTAATACATGAAATTTCTAAATCCATGGTCCCAATTATAATCCCAACGTCATTTACCCAATATTCCAGTGCCATTGGGCAGAAATTTTCGGTACCGGAAACCAATCAGTTCGCCACTTGGCGATTTTTTCGGTCCGAAAATTTTCCCGAAAATTGCCTATCAATTTCTAAATTTTCCCCAAAAATATGAAACACAAACCCATCCACTCCGAATAAATTTCCAAACACGACAACCATATATTTTTCACAAAAATCCCATTTAAGCACATAGACCGGGAAATGTCATGAATGCATGTACAGTCAATTTCACGTGCAATTTCACTATACAAGTGCAATGGTATGCATAAATATTGCAACCCAATACTAAACACTCTTGGCCCCTTTCCAAATTACTATTTTACCCTTCCCAGTGGGGATGGGATGTTACAAAGGGATTATGCAAATGTTGTACTTTAAAAATAGACTTTAGAAAAGCAATTTGATCCATAAATTAGAATTTCATATTGCATTCATTGAAAGCATTTGGTTTCGTACTAAAATTTATAAGGTAGATTAAATAATGTCTCACAAATCTTGCATTTAACATTCTTGTTAACAGTTAGCAGAAATAAAAAATCAAACTAGGAAAAATGGTTAAGCAAGGTAATCCACTCTTACCCCATCTCTTTTCAACATGCATGGAAACTTTAATAAGTCATACACAGCTTAAAATTGAAACAAGTCATTCTTTTAAATTTCACAAGAATTATAAAAATTGAAAGTCTTTAGCTTCTCCTTTTGTTAATGACTTGATATTTTATAAATTTAAATTAACCTCTTTTTAAATGCTTATGAAGACTATTAACCAATTCAGCAAACTATCAGACATCCAATTGAATATAATAAAGATTTTTCATTATCTCTACTAATGCTACCTCTATCAATTAAGACTTACCTTCCTTGATAGGATTTAAGAGAATAATAACTCCTCTTTGCATACTTCAGAGTTCCAATAACAAATAAAAGAGTTATTTACAAGGATTTCAAAGTTCTCTATTAAATGATAGAAAGAAGAGTAAATTCCTAGTGGAATAAAAGTTTATCATACGTTTGTATGGTTTAATTATTGAAAACTATCTTAGGTAATCTATATATGTACTAGTTGCTACATCTAGTTTTGCCAAATTAAAAAAACTTACAAAGGATGTTGATAGATTATTGAGATACTTCCTGTAGAATGGTAATCTTCATAAATAATACATATAAAAAAGATATATAGAATGAGATAAGAACTTAAAGGAAAAGGGATGTTTATGACTAAATCCACTACAAGTCATCAATAAAGTTCTCTTAGCCAAAAAAATCTATAGATTAATGATAGATGAAGGGAACTTATAGGTGTAATGGATCCATGAATATCATTTAGAAGAGAAAAGCTTCTAGGATTTAAATTTAAATTTCAATACCTTTCAGTCCATGTAAAATTTACTTAGCATAAGGAATGCCTTATACTAGGAAATAAAACACAAAATAGGCAATAGACAAAAACATGGCTATGGTTTGATAACTAGTGTGATACGGGCCCTTTACACCTTTGTCCTAAAACATATCACCTCAGATACATAAAGAATCCTAATGATAAGGTGAAGGAGCAAGTTAAAGAAAATGACTAGCATATTAAATGTAGAGGTTTTAGCAACATAAAGGAATCTCTTCCTAACTAGTTGCTAAGGCAGAATTCGTAGTGCATCATAACACTACACAAAATAAACTAGACCTATAACTATAGTAGTGGTGAGTGTATGTCAATCCCACAAAGATTAAATCCAATTACTTTCCTAAATTCTAAGTATATGTAAAATAGGGGGTTTGCTTTGATAAAAATTAGAAAACAACGTAAAATTAATTATGTAAAAGCAACTCAATCAAAACAACAACAAAGTGATAAAATTGATTATTGGGTTGAAATCTGGTTCTTTGGTTTAAATCTTGGCCTAAGCACAATTTCACATATGCCATTGAATTATCATCTTGACACCCCTCTTTAGACTATTAATCGTGAGTTAACAACAAGTTTTGTTAATCCTAGTTTTTCCTTAGGTCATAGTTAATTAAGAAGAACTTGTTAATTAACCCTAACTATTAGGAAACCTAGAAAAAGTTCTCTAAGTTTATTAAAAAATTTGCATTATAATTGAGAAAAAGGGACCAACCTAAGCAATAATCACATAAGCTCAGATCATTTAACTTATGCTATATTATCCCTAACGATTTAACATCGTTAGTTGCTATTTATAACCTTTAACACGACTATTATGTATCACATTCAAGTTATAACAATGGGTGTTTTCATGAAAAACAGTTCAATAGAGCATCAAAAGCATTTTTACACAATAACCAATCATTAATCTCAAGATAGCATAAACAGTCCAAAAAAGGGACAAAAAAGATATACAATGACATATGTTTAAATTTGCTCCTTGGTGTGGGTTACATCGTAAAACTAACGTTGGGATGTCTAGCCCTTCATCTTCTCCATGTGTCTCCAAGCATCAGCTAAGAACACCTTTGTTTCTGTGGAAAACCAAAAAGAAATGAAGAAAAATCACAGGTTTATCGCATCTATCCAACCTTCTCCATTAATCTCCAATAATGCCCATATTATTGTTAACAACTGACCATAAGCGAAGAAAACGAGGGCTATTGGTCTCTACCCACCAAAACTCTCTCTTAGTCATCCCAATCTTTTCTAGTTGCCTCCCACCTGCTTATTCTTGAAAATCAAAGAGGATTAATCAAGAATCAGCTCTCATAATGCACTACAGTCCTCACACATTCTCAGTTGTTGTCTCCCCTCTTTCACTCTCTCCGTTGCTATCCATTTATAGCACCCACTCCTCTTATTTTATTCTCTAACGAACACCTTTTTAATCCCTCACATCTTACAAAAGTTAAGTGTTTCTATTGAAATGGATATGTGCCTCTTTTTTGTCTTCTAATGCTTATCGCAATTGTAACATTTAAATTGATAAAGCTGTGATCTCATGGCTATAACAATTTAATTGTTACAGTCATGAGACAAATGGGGGGAGGGGGTGTGGTGATCATTTTTCTAAAAAAATCCCAATTGTCACACCATTCCTTTTATAATAAAAACTAGGTTAAAACCATATGATAAGTTGACATCAAACTTAATTCTTTAGGTAGTGTAATTCATGCTATAGCTATGTGGTTTTTAAATCAAAATGTTACACATACCTCCATTTTTGTGCTCTATCTTGTCTTTTTTTTTCTTTTAGTCTTTTTCTTCTTCTTACTCAATGAAGACAACAAAGTATGAACATTGAAAAGATGGTTCAATAATTATGCTTTTGGGTCACTTTATCTCCTTCACTTTTGAAATGTATCTAAAATCAAATATGAGCTAAAGTGAGTATCCTAAACATTTTAAGGCATTAATAACTAAGTGTAATGGATTCAATGTGTCAAAAATTAAACATATATCAAGTTCCCCCACACTTAGCTTTTGATCGTCCTCAGATAAATCGTCAAAATCAAAGTCACAAACCAAAACACTTACTCATTTTTCATATGTCCTAATAATAGATAACATAAGTAAAGATGAATGACTTTTGAAAACGATAGCAAGAAATTAACATTCAACGCTTCTACTCATGATCAATCAACATTAAACTTAAAAAATTGAGTAATCTAGAGGTAGAATTGGGAAATGTGTATAAATGAGATATATTTGTAGGTACACTCAACACCATTCATGATCATGACGTGTCACAAATTTTCATATCATTTCATATCTCTACCATTAAAAGTCACATGCAAAATCATGACTCAGAGGACTTTTTAGGGTTGTAACACGGATAGGGGTAAGGTGAGATGTATTTGGGTAAAGTAGAATGCAAGTCATTAAAACTAGTGAAACAAGAAACACTCAATATAACATCAAGAGTAAAAACCAACATTCACTCACAATTATGTACATCAACAATGATGAATGCAAAAATTATCTTTCTTAGCTCAAATTTAAGCTCTCTCACCATAAACCACAAGAAGCATAATTCACTCACAAAAGTTGATCATAAATAGGAGGAAAGATTAATGATATATAACTTTGCGACATATTTGCATTTCCTCCTTGATAATTTTATTTAAACATTTTTCTTTCATTTTTCCTTTTGCCTTTTCTTTTTGCTTCTTTTCTTAATCTTTTTTTAAATTTTTAATACATTGAAAGAAGCTACATCAATATGGGAATTTCAATGACAAGACATAAATTGGCATCCCAACAATTATAACCATCCCACACATATGCATAACCCTACACTTAGAATTTTGTACATTCACAAACTCAACAATCAATAATTGCTTCACTAGCTTTAAGGCTTAGGTGAGACATTTGGTTAGGTTTAAAGCATGTAATGTGGTTAATATATAAAAAAAGACTAACAAAGCTCAAAGGGGGTTAACATAGTAAATTTCATGTAAATGGGTGGGCTATTTGGCTAATGTAACTTGTACAAACAAAGAATGCCTAATCATTTTGATGTTAATGCATATGATAAAAATGTCGTCTTGAATAAAAAATCAAATCATAATTAGGGTGTAGATATCATAAAGTTCACTCATAAATAAAATGATAATGAGATTGATAAGGATGTGACAGTTTATAAAGGCTCAATGTCTCAATGGCTTTTATTTACCATTAGTCACTACTCTTCTAAAGATAATGTAAATTGAGCATCTCAAAAGTAAAAGTACATGCTAAAGTTTTCTATGATTTTTCCTAGTCAATTCACTCTCTAATTGTGACTACGTAGTCTTAAAAGCAATTGAAAACAAGAATTTTTTTTTGTTTGATTTTGAAAACCTCCTAAGAAGTCACATTGGCAACAATTAAGCTAAAAAACATGCATAAAAGCTAATATCAAACTAAGATCCTCACCCCCACACTTAGAGCTTACATTGTCCACAATGTAACATCAAATGCAAGAAATGGAGCATTTAAGGAAAAAAACAATTGCGAAAATGTAAAGAGACAGAAATCAACTTCCCTTAGGTTGCCTCCTAAGCAATGTCTTTATTTACCGTCGTTGGCTTAACTCCACTTTGCTCAGTCTTCATAATGAGGGTTTTCTAACCCTGTCACTTCCACATCCTCTAATCAGAATCCTTTATAGAAGGGTTTCAGTCGATGACCATTGACTTTGAATTTCTTATTAGTCTGTAAACTTTCAATTTTAACAACACCATATGGAAACACATTAGTAACAACAAAAGGTCCAATCCAACAGGAACACAATTTACCTAAAAAAAGCTTAAGTTTTGAATGGTAGAGAAGAACTTTTTGTCCAACCACAAAATTCCTACTAATAATCATCTTATAATGAAATTGCTTCGTCTTTTCCTTATAAATTTTTGCATTCTCGTAAGAGTCAAGCCTCAACTCTTCCAATTCTTGTAGTTCCAGTTTTTGTTGTTCACCTGTCATGTCCCTCTTCATATTACATTATTTAATTATCCAAAAGGCTTTGTGCTCAATTTTCACAAGAAGATGACACGACTTTTTGTAAATCAGTCAGTATGGTGACTTGCCAACCAAGATCTTGTATGCGGTCTTATATGCCTAAAGAACATCATCAAGTCATTGACTCCAATCTTTACGATTTAGGCTCACCATTTTCTTAAAGATGAAATTGATTTCTTTATTTGACACCTCGACTTGCCTGTTTGTCTATGGATGATAGGTTGTAGACACCTTATGAGTGACATGGTACTTCTTTAAAAGATTTCCCACTAATTGGTTGCAAAAATGAGTACCCCTGTCACTAATCAATGCTCACGATGTTCCAAACCTAGCAAATTTTATACTTGACAAATTCTACAACAACTTTAGAATCGTCAGTCTTGGTGGCTTTAACTTCCACCCATTTAGAAACTTAGTCCATAGCAAGCCAAATGTAAAAAAAAAAGGAAGAAGGAAATGGTCCCAAAAAATCAATGCCTAACATCAAAATTTTCACATGTAAAGATTGGAGATAAAGGCATTTGATCTTGATGGGATAAATTACCTTGTTTCTAACATTGTTCATATGCTTTACAGAACATATAACAATCTTGAAATATATTTGGCCAAAAAATGCATTCAAGTATTTTCCTAGTAGCTTAATTAGGCCCAAAATGGCCACCACAAGGTGGCAAGATTTCGAAATTGATTGATATTCATGTTCAGGTACACATTTCCTAATCACTTGGTCAGAACAATACTTCCACAATTGAGGATCATCATAAATATAATATTTCGATTCACTGTTTTTCTATTCCATTTATCCTTACTCAAATCATTAGGTATCTTATGGTTTACTAGATAGTTCGGAATATTAGCATACCATGGAACCTTAACTTGGAGTGTTGGTAATGGCTCGTCTGGAAACAACTCTCACAATGGTACTAAATCCTCTTCCTTCATAACTTGACTCAATTATTCTCACCTTTCTTGTCTTTGACCTCTAAATCGAACTCTTGGAATAGGAGAATCCATCTAATAAGCCTTGGCTTCGCTTCCTTCTTCGATAAAAGATACCTTAATGCTACATAAAGCATAGTAAATGGAGTGAATCATAATGCCATTTTTTTGACCATGAATGGAACCTACAGTAAAATAGCTTGCATCACACATAATCTCAAATGGTTGACTTTAGTTAGGTGGTTGAATGATTGGTGCCGAATTCAAAAGCTCTTGTAACTTATCAAATGTTTTCTTGCATCCTCATCAAACTTGAAGGGCACATCCTTTTGTAACAATTGACAGAGTTTTATTGAGATCTTACTGAAGTCTTTGATAAACCTGTGATAAAAAACTGCATGTTCAAGAAAAAAATGAACCTCCTGCACATTTGTGGATAGGGTAAATTTCACACAATTTTTACTTTAACTTTATCTACCTCAATACCTCTAGATGAGATTACATGTCCTAAAACTATTCCTTGTTCAACCATAAAATGGAATTTTTCATAATTTAGAACAAAATTTGTTCCAATGCATCATTCAAGTACACAATTCAAATTATCCAAGCATGCATCAAATGAATCCTTATAGATAGTAAAATCATCCATAAGACCTCAATAATGTGCTCATCATACTCGGAGAAAGTACTTACAATGCATCTTTGAAAAGTGATTGTGGCATTGCAAAGCGAGTCTAAACGACATCCTTCTGTAGGCAAATGTCCCAAATGGGTATGTGAAGGTTGCTTTCTCCTAATCCTCTGGAGCTATCATAATTTGGTTATATCTTACCCATTAAGAAAATAGTACTGAGATCATCCACAAGTCATTTAAGCATCTGATCGATGAATGGGAGTGGAAAGTGATCCTTACGTGTAGCAACATTTAGCTTCCTGCAATCAATACATACTCGCCATCCATTTTGAATTCTTGTAAGGAAAAACTCATTATTCTCATTTTCACCACTGTAATCTTGGTCTTCTTCAATACTACTTGAATTGGACTCACCCATTTACTATATGAAATTGGATAAATTATATCAACATCTAGCAACTTCAGGATCTCCGTCTTTACTAGTTCCATCATCGGAGGATTCAATATTCTTTGTGATTCTCTTGAAGGTTTGGATCCTTCTTCCAAAAAAATTCGGTGCATACATATTGAAGAGCTAATACCCTTAGTGTTAGCTATGGTATAGCTATAATGTGCTCTTTAAGCACTCGAATGAGCTTTTTCTCTTGAAGCTTGGTTAAGTTCCTTGCAATGATTAACAAAAGTGTTTCTCCTTCTCCCAAAAACGTGTAATTAAGTTCTGGTAATTTTTTTAGTTCAATTATAGGTGCCTGCATAACTAAAGGTAACGATTTCATATTAGATCTTACTAGTTTAATATTTGGAATTACATACCTTTTTGGTATTGGTTGCAATGATTGCAATGCTAGCACAATTTCTTCCATTTAATTTGTAATTAATAATTTGGAATTTTCCGAAGTGTTTTCCTATAAAGTCATGAAAAGAATGACTTCTAACTAATCTTTACCATCCACATCAAAAACTTCTTGAGACAAACAATCAATGAAATCAATTGATAAAACATAATGAACATCACTAAGGTACCTTATAGCCTTAAAAATATTTCGAACAATTTCACCGTCAAACTCCACAGTCGATATTCTTGCATCCATGTCAATCTTTGTCTTTGATGTCTTCAAAAATGGTCGCCCTAGTAGGATTGACACAGAATTAGATGAAGGTTCTCCCTCTATGTTCAACACATAAAAGTCAGCTGGGAAAACCAATTCGTTAACCTGTACTAAGACATCCTCTACAACCCCTTTCAAATAAACATTAGATCTATAAGCTAATTGAATTATAACACACGTTTCTTTCAAAGACCCCAAACTCAATAAAGTGTAACTGGAATATGGTATGCCATTAATTGAAGCTCTTAGATCTAACATTGCCATTTTAAATCTAGTATCACCAATTTTACAAGGACTTGTAAACGTACCTGAATCCTTACACTTTGGGGGAAGCTTTTGAATGACTGTAAACACATTCCCCCCCACACTCACTTTCTCATCTCCTCTTAGTTTCCTTTTTGTCACGTATAATTCCTTGAGGAATTTGGCAAATCATGGAATAGGGGGTTTGGTTCGATACAAATTAGAAATCAATGTAAAATTGAATATGTAAAAGCAACTCAATCTAAACAATAACAAAGTGATAAGATTGATTAATGGATTGAAATATGGTTCTTTGGTTTAATCTCAACCTAAGCACAATTTCACATATGTCATTGAATTATCTTCTTCACACTTCTCTTTAGACTATTTATCATAAATTAACAATAAGCTCTATTAATCCTAGTTTTTCCTTAGTTCGTAGTTAATTGAGAAGAGCTTGTTAATTAACCCTAACTATCGGGAAACCTAAAACAAGTTATCTAAGCTTATCTGGACAGTCACACCAAAATTTAGAAAAACGGACCAATATGAGAAATAATCACACAAGCTCGGATCATTTAACTTATGCTACATTATCCCTAACTATTTAACATCATTAGTTGCCACATACAACCTCTAACATGATTATTATGTATCACATTCAAGTTCTAGCAATGATTTTTCATAAAAAACGGCATGACTATTATGTATCGCATTCAAGTTCTAGCAATGAGTTTTCATGAAAAATGATTCAATAGAGCATGACAAGCATTTTTACACAATACCCAATCATTAATCTCAAGATAACGTAAACAGTTTGAAAAAAGGGAAAGAAAATGATACACAATGATATATGCTTAAATGTGCTCCTCGACGTGGATTACACCTCCGAACCGACATCGAGACATCTAACCCTTCATCTTCTCCATGTATCTCTAAACAATAGCCAAGAACACTATTGTTTCCATAGAAAAATGAAGAGAAATGAAAAAAATCACAGGCTTATCACATATGTCCAGCCTTCTCCATTAATCTCCAATAATTCCATATTATTATTGACAACCGACCATAAGTGAAGAGAATGAGGGTTGTTGGTATTTTCCTACCAAAACACTCTCTCAGTTGTCCTAATCTTGTCCAACTTCCTCCCACCTACTTATTCTCAAAAACCGAAGAGGATTAATCAAGAATTAGCTCTCACAATGCATTGTAGCCCTTACACCTTCTCGATTGTTGTCTCCTCTCTTTTACTCCCTTTATTGTTGTCCATTTCCAACACCCACTCCTTTTTTTATTCTCTAGATGACACCTTTTATAACTGTCACATCTTACAAAAACTAGGTTTTTCTCTGGAAATATACATGTGTCTCTTTTTTGTCTTCTAATGTATGTTATGGCTATAACTTTTAAATTGATATAGCCATAATCTCATGGCTATAACAATTTAATTGTTAAAGCTGTGAGACAAAATTTTTTTAAGGGAGGGGGGTTAGATCATTTTTCTCTAAAAATCCTAGCTATTATACCATTCTTTTTTATAATAAAAAGTTGGTTAAAATCATGTGATAAATGGACAGCTAGCTTAATTCTTTGGGTAGTGTAATTCATATCACAACTATGTGCTTTTTAAATCAAAACATTACAAATACCTCCATTTTTATGCTCTATCTTGTCTGTTTTTTTTTTATCTTTTTCTTCTTCTTGCTCTATGAAGACAATAGAGTATGAACATTGAAAAATGGCTCAATAAGTACGCTTTCAAGTGACTTTATCTCCTTCACTTCCAAAATGTATCTAAAATCAAATATGAGATAATGTGAGTATCCTAAGCATTTTAAGGCATTAATCACTAAGTGTAATGGATTAAATGTATCAAAAATTAAGCACATATCAAGAATATAGAAGATAAGATAACTTGGGTAAGTCATATCTTAATAAAATTCACTAGTAAGACTTGCTACCAAGTATTAAAGCCTCCCTCCAGTAAAATACACTGATTCAAACTAGTATGAATTAAAAGAAACTCCATTAAATTTGGTTTTATTACATGATTAACCATAAAAATCAAATTGAGTACACTTGATAGGCTCAAAAGCATATAAAGTCTTAATCGTATATATGCTCTTTACAACAATGAAAGGGAAATAAAAGATTTCTTATTTTTCTATCACTCTTTTTCTAAGGAAATGTGGAAGTGAGTTCAAGTCACTTGTATCCACTAATGCATTGAGGAAAGATGGAAGAATATAGTTAGATGGGCTTCTATAAGGAATTCCTTAACAATAGATGACTATAATATCTTCAATATAGCTTTTTGCATATGCCTGTATGCCCTATAAAAAGAGAGGAACCAAAGGTTATTAAAAAAACATGAAGATCAACATAGTTTTTCTTACTAAAATTGTAAGGATAAGGGAAAATATCAAACTTAGTTTAGATGGAGTAAAAATCACAAAGAATCTAACTACAAGATGGGAAGTGGAAGTTAGAAGACAAAAGCCACAACTTAGAAAAAGGACTATTTGATCAAGCAATTACAATTCGAGCTAATAACCAAAAAATTAGGAATGGAACATTTGACAAGCATATAGGCACGCAACCATTACAAGATATAGGAATAGATTAATTTTTTGTTCTCACAATAATCATGAATTTTGGATCTCCTCTAATATTGTGCTGGTAAATGCAAGGTTATTGGAATGTTATCCTATAAAGTTTACAATATGAGATGGAATACTTTAGAGCACCTATCTATTAGTTATTTACTTTATTTAATGCTTTAGATCCTATACTTTCGGATCCTAGTGGCTTTATTAATAGGATCATTCATGGTCCTTTTTATGAGGCAAATGTAACTATTTTTTTTCCTTTTGTAATACATATTTATTTAATTATATAAGAAATAATTCCACTTTTATAGATGTATGATGACATTTAGCATATACCACAAGCCTTTAAACTCCTAGATTTTCTTTATAGAGGGGTATAGTCTCTTATGGACTTACTATAATGATACACATAAACATTGACCTACACACATTAGTTAGCTTAGTGGTTAATAACACAAGATATACATATCCAAGCCTTTTGTTGAGTTTTAAAACTTAAACACATAATAATTCTTAAATAAGATCACTATACAAACAAGATAATGTCAATATTATCTACCTTTATCTTCAATTTTAAATACTTCAATCTGACTATTTCCTCATAAAGTACCTATATACACATAAGTATTTAAGATTTTGGGTGAGGCGCACTCATAAATTTCTTATGAAATTAAACTTACCATAAACTTGAAAGTCATCTAATCTCCACTAATCTAATAGATATATATAAGAAAAAAAAAGTCTTTAAGAGTATTATAACAGGGTCAAAGATAAGTGTCGAATAAAAAAAGGAAGAAAATATGGAAAAACAAAACATTTATAATTAGTAAAGCAAGTACATTAAGAAATTGATAAACAATCTCCACCAAAACTTAAGAAATTGATAAACAAACTCCACTAACTACTCATATCTTGCAAAAATCCACTCTTCATTCATTATTTTCAATTGCAAAAAATCCATGCTACGCAATTTTTAACATTTTATTCTTTATTTTAATGATTTTTATATTTTATTTTTAATTAACATGAATATTACCTTATTTACATTGACATCTCCCACAGATCACCAGATTCCACATAATTAATTCTCTTTATGTCATAGCTAATAATATAAAATCACAAGCAAATGCTCTATTAATTACAAATTAGGGTGCAGTTACTTGTTTTTCTTTAGGATCAAGGTTCTTTTGGAAAGGTTATAAATAAAAAGGCTATAATTTTATATAAAGATTAAAGGGTTCACTAATGGTTCAATGTACAACAAGTAGGCAATTTTGCTCTATGTGAACTGTAACTGATTTTATCATTTTAATGCTTATACATGTCTTACATGAAATCTTGTAAAGATGAAATTTAAGTTTTAGAAGTTCAATATCATAGAAGACATGCAACTTTGAAAGAAAAGATTTTGCATGCTAGCTCTCATAGTCTAGTTTGCTTAACAACTATGTAATCATATTATACACTTAACCTTTATATAAGATTCTAATTATAAACTAAAAAAGTAACTAATAAGATACTAAATATAAACCTAAAAAAAGCTAAAATAGAAAAATTTATCCCTAAAACACAAAAACACAAAATTTTAAAAATTTGCTAGTTATAACATAAAACTTAAAGAAAAGTTAAATTTATGGAAATCCTCCCTCATACTTAAATATGAAATTTTCCTTAATGTTAAACAAACAAGATAGTGAAAGCACGTATGAGAGAAAAATAGGCTAGATAGATTTCCCCTAGCTCCATACATAGTTGGTGAGGTAAAATAATAAAAATTCCAATCTACAAAAGAAATTAAAAAAGTCAATATAAAAATATAACTAATTAACTAAAATAAAAGAAAGTAGGGTTAAAACATTAGGTTGCCTCCAGAAAAATGTTTCTTTGCAAGTATTTCAGAAGGAAGTATTTAGCTAGACTTCCTTCTTACTAGAATGTTGATAAGTGTGAATGCTTTGTGTTTTAGGGTATAGTTTGACATGTGTTTATATATTTATTTGATTGTTTGGTATGTGTTTTCAGTAAAATTGTGTTAGTTTGTGAATTATTTGTGTTTAAGTGTTTTTATGGGTTAGTACAAGCATTTGAGCTTAATTATTATG
>JAOSBK010000092.1:21429-37968 GCA_027568895.1 Erythroxylum shatona | reverse complement strand
GTAATGTTTTAATTATCAGTTACGAAAGTCATTTAACTTTCTTTATAAACAAATTCCATGGGTTCAAAATTCCAAAATGTATGTAACGATAATATATAATTGTTCAAATTGAAATCAAATTTCACGACCTAATTTTAGAAAAATTGTCATTCAATAATACATTTATAGAGAATTAAAGGTGACTTCAGCGAGCTAACAGCTTCCACCTTTGTATTAAGCAATTAAGAGGAGCTTGCAATTACTGACGGAAATAAAACCGTCTGTAATTTTTGTTAGGAATTTACCAATGGTATCATCGAAACTAAATCCTTGTATTTACCTACAGCTCTGTCGATTTATTCCTACCAAATATTCCAACGGCTCGATCGGTATATTCCTGCCAACTATACCGACGGATCCGTCAGTTAATTCCCACCAAATATACCGACTGCTCCGTCAATATATTCCTGCCAACTACATCGACAGACCGTCGGTATATGAATACCGATCGCATTGTCCTATCATCGGTAAAAGATACCGACTGTGGTTGCATCGATGTTTCACTCCGTCGCATAATTTCGTCGATAAGTTTATTACCGACGAAACTTCCTCTTTTTCTGTCAGCGGAAATTGCCTTTCTTCTTGTAGTGATATACGAAGCTGTAACAACTATAGAAGTATCAAACTACTTAGTCGCACCATAAAGTTGCAGGAGAAGGTGATTGAGAAGAGAGTGAGAAAGGATGCATCTATCTCGAAGAAACAAACTAGTTTTATACCAGGCAGGTTCACCTCATAAGTTTTAAGTCTCCTTAAAAGATTAATAGAATATTACAAGGAAATACATTTTAACCTACATATGGTTTTTATTTCCCTATATAAGACTTATGGCAGAGTACCTAGGGAAATCATAAGGAGGTGTTTAGAAGTTAAGGAAGTTCCTATAACCTATATAGGGGTTATTAAAGATATGCATAAAGGTGTAAAGACTAGAGTAAAGATGATAGGAGGAGACATAGAGCATTTTTCAATTGATATTGGGCTACACCAATGTTCCTTATTAAGCCTTTTTTTATAATAGTGATGGATGAGCTCGCCAATAATATCCAAGGGAATGTACCTTGTGTATGTTGTTTACTGATGATATTATTTTAATGGATGAGACTAAAAAGGGTTTCAATGTTATGCTAAAATTTTGGAGGGATACATTAGAATCAAAGAGTTTTAAATTGTTAGACTATTTTAAATTAAGCTGGACTTAGACTAAGTACTTAGAGTGTAACATTTCGAGCCATAAGGTGGCTTCTACTGTGGAGGTAAATATTAGTTTAGGAGTGATATTATAGCAAAAGTGTTTCAAGTATCTAAGATCTATCATTCAAAGCAATGGAGAGATCGATGAAGATATAGTTCACTTATCAAAGTGCATCAAGAGTTTTATATGACAAGAAGATATCACTCAAGCTCAAAGGTAAAGTCTATCATTTAGCGATTAGGTATGTTATGCTGTATGGGATGGAGTATTGGCCCATTAAACAAGTATAATTTAATGGTGAAAAATATCAGGATGATCTATTGGATGTGTAATTTTACTAGAAAAGATAAGGTCAGGAATGTAATGGTAAGAGACAAATTAAAGGTTGCTAACATTAATGCAAAATTAAAACACACAAGACTTAAATGGTTTTAGGCATGTTAACAGGAGATGTCCTAATGCTCTGTGAGAAGATTGTATTTAGGGACTGTAAACTAAGAATTGGGGGAGGTGTTTAAGAATGATATGACTCTGCTAGAACTTACCAAACATATAACCCTCAATAGAGAACTTTGGTGTACTACAATATAGATTAAGGATCTCACATAAAGAGGCTTTTCTCTCTCATATGTCCTTTAAGCATTTTTGTTTTATTTATTTATTTATCTTGTTTATTTTTTGTGTATTTATTTACTTATTTTATCTTTTATTTTTATTCTTTACCTTGTGTTTATATTTATTATATTTATTATTTTAATTTTTTCATATTTATTTATTTTATTTTTATTCTTATCTTTTATGTCTACTTTTATTTTATTTTTATTAATTTATTATTTTAATATGTTTCTTTTCTTGTTTTTGTTGTTGTTGTTATTGTTGTTGTTGTTGTTGTTCTTATTGTTGTTCTTGTTTTTGTTGTTATTGTTATTATTATTATATTATATTATATTATATATATATTATTTTATTTTTATTTTGTGGGTCTATCAAAAATAGTCTATATATTAGTTAAGAGTAAAGTTGTGTATTTCTAGATCTTCCTAGATCCTGTATACTGGAGGAACTTATATTATGTTGTTATTACTGTTGTTGTCCATTATATATTTAAGAACTGAAAATATGAATTATTGTTCCCTCTGTGAGCAATATGTCTCTACATACTCCCACTAAAGAGGAAAATTCATTAACCTTCTTATTAAAAATGATATATTAATAATCATCTATAAAAACAAACTCTTTGAATTTATCATAAAAGTGAATCTTTAAATCTCTCGTAGTCTTTCAACTATATATCAAATGTTTCAACTAGTTCCAATTAGATATATTGTCATGATATTTGAACTTTCAAATTTCATTTTACTCCCTCTACTTATCTTGATAACTATTCTCTTATAAGGATACATTGAAACAAATAATTTCTTCAATATGTTTGTAAGATTTTATCCAACCTTTTAGATATATCATAGTTTTTTATTATTCAATTTAGTTTTAAACTTATTGGATAATATATGCTTCAAATAAAAATCACATCCTTAAATCATTAACTTTGACTCTTTCAAAGACTTAATGTTTCATATCTAATATGAAATCTTGTTAATTGATCTAATCGAAACTTTTGAAGACAAGTTATAGTATTAGGCTTAGCTACAAAATAAATAAATATTGCATAATACAATATCTCATATTATGTTTTTCTTCCTTACACAAATCCATACTCTTATGAAATTTAGTTGTAGAGATATTCACTAGAGAATCTCATTCTTTATAGATAACCGAAAATTTTATATCTCACTACATCAACCTCATCGAAGTACTGATTCAACGTTCTCAATACTTAATTTCTACTTAGATTTAAACAATTTGAACTTTTCAAAATTTTAAATCAATATTTCATTTAATACATATGACTATACCACATAAAATCATTGGTAATCTAATGAAATAACAAAATCATCCTTTTTTGAATTGTTACTACATCCAATACATCCTATGTATAAGATTTCACAATTCATTGTCAGCATCATCTTTTCACCAAAGGTTGATTTGGTTATTTTTTAACTCAACAAGTTTCACAAATTTCATACGGTTTATAATTAAAAGGATACATATATCTTTTTATGTAACTTTGTGATTCTTTTTATGTTTATTTAACCAATATGGAATAAAAGAATAGTATATATTATTCAAATTTTATTCTTGCAACTTAAGTTAAGTATATTCCTTTGATCCACCAAATGCAAACTATTTGTGTAAACTTATATCGACTACTTTTACTTAATAATATATTTCTTATCATACATTCAATATTATTATAATGTTGAATCTAAATTTAGTGTCCAATACCCAAAGCATGAATTAACAATATATACGATCTCTATTAAATCACTTATAAGCAAGAAAATTCATACAATCATTTCTTTTAATGATACCTATTATCATTCTTAGTAGATGCCTTCAATTGTAGTTCATTTATATACTTTTAGTAGGATAAATGGAATGAAACAATTTCATTAAGGTACTATACTTTTCAAACTTTACTTTATGCAACTTTTTACATTATGTCATCATAATGTTGACATACATCTTATATATTATCACTAAAGTCTATAAGATATTAGTGAACTTAAAATGTTAATACATTTTGTCACCTATATGATGTTAATATATCTCTAAAACTTTGTCACTAAATCCTCAACAGGGATTAATGACGACATTACATATTAGACATAAAATTTTCTTTCCAACTTTGAAAATTCTCAAACATAACATATGTCCAAGAAATTTGGTTCACTTTCTCTTCGTTGGCAATACTAAGCAAAGGTAATTTATACTTCGAACAAAATAAAAATGTAAGAAAAGCAAGTAATTGATTTTATTTCATGACTATCATACAAGATCAAGATTTTAATCCTGTATTTGGTCCACTATTGCATTGATTGGCGCATGTTACGCACATGCACACAATGCTTGCATCAATTGATGCTTCCTCAAATGCACACACACCTCATCGTTTTGCAATATAGGTTTTCAGTAGTTAAGGATTTCGTACTGTAATAATCGATACTGGTTGAAAAGTATCGTATTAATTAAAAAATGTATGAAATTATGTTTAAAAATACCGATCAGTACTAGTGATTTTGTATGGTATTAGTCAGTATTTAAAATATTGGCTAAATATCGGTCAATACTAGAAACTTTGTTGACTATTTAGCAAATTTTTTAATTTTTTTAAAATTCTACCCTCCTCCTACATCCCCTTCCCCCTTTTTCTAAGTATTTTTAATTAGCTATTTACTTATTTAGTTCAATTTTATTTTGATTTTTTAATTTATATTTTTAAAATAAAGTAAATATTTTATTACTAATAATAATTATAAATAAATTAAAATTTAAAATTAATTATTTTATTTAAATTTATTTTAATTTTTATATAATATTTAGTAATAAATTATTTTATTGTTTAAAATAAATAATTTAAAATTATTATTTATAAACTAATATTTATTTTTAGATATATTTTAATTAGTAAATCAAATTTTATTGGAAATTTATATATTTTAAGATATTTTAATTTAATTATATTTATTAACAATTATTAAATTAACTTTATAAATTAAATTAAATTAAGTTATTTATATTTTTAGTAATAATTAATTTTAATTAATTAAATATATAAAATTAAATAAAATTAGATTGTTTAAGTTCTTATTAATAATAAATAAATTAAATAATATATATTTAACTAATAGTAAATTAAATAATAAATATATTTCAGGTTTCACTTCTAGTTGGTCGTTTCCTCATCACGAACTCTTGTTATAAATTGTAATAAGATCTTCATTGTTCTTTTTATTTAATTTTTATGTAATTATAATTTATTATAAGATAAAATTGTAATATTTCAATTAGCTTGTATTGTTATTAATTTTATACTTAAATGATGACAATTATTTATATGTGAAATATGTAAAAATTAATTTTAATAAAAATAAATAAATTGTTGTTATTTTAAATTCTTATTATTATAATTTTTAGAGACATGATTGATATAAAATTATAAAATATACATTATAATATACTAATAGACTATTTTATAATTTTACAAAAATTTAAAAATTATTTTATAAATTTAAAAATTATCTAAACTAATATTTGATATTAACCGATATCGATATAAAACTGTACCAAAATTCAATCTAGTACCAATATTGATGTAGTATTGGTAACATAGACGTAGTTGCTACAGTTGCGGCCATGTGTTTCTTCTTCCTCGTTTCTACTGTTTCTATCATCAGTGTTGATCGGTTTGACAGATTCACGGTCGCTTCTTAAGCTACTGACACCAACCTTATCAACTAGTTGTCTCCACCGTTACTCCATCCAGCCTAATCCGCTCCTCCGAAGACATCGTCGCTCTTCCTAGTGGCAGTAATCGTCACCTATATTGTCTCCTTCACTAGTGGTGAGATAGCCAATATTATTCTCCGTCACCTCTGGCGACAAAGAAGCAACTTCACCAGCAACTAGCACTACCACTAGTGGAGATCCATTACACAGATAAATAACCAAACACATCTTATTTGACAAACACAACCCAAATCCAGAAACAACGTAACCTTTCAAACTGGATTCAACAGACACAATCCAAAAGCAGAAAAGCAAAACAAGCCTATGGGAGTATGTGATTTTTGTTTCTATTTGTTTTTCGAATCTGATTTATAAATAAAGGCATGCACTGTTGATATTTTCAGGAAACGCTATAAAGATAGAAACTAAGCTGAGATTATACATAATTTACTTTTTCATAACACAATAAACCTGAAGATATATGGGAGCTTGCAAACTCTTACGCAAGGCTGCAAATTTTAATTTTTTTCAGAAAACAAATTTGGAACATTCAATTAAACCAAACCTTAATTGAATAAATCTCCAATCAATATTAGAGAATTCATTAAAAACAAGTTTTAAGCTTTATTAATTTTTTATCAAATTAATAAGAATCAAGCAATTTAATCAAATTATAAAATTAAAAAAAATGTTGATACCACCGTTGGGAAATCATGTAAGGATTTTTAATCAAACATGTGGGCTTATATGTGTATAATTGTATGTAAAGGCTATCATATAAAGTTGAGTCCAATTAATTAAAGTAATTTAATATGTTTACGGTATTTGAGCTTCATGCATCTATTTTAAGTGTGGGCTCTATATGTGTAGAGATCGGGCTTATAATTTCTAGTTTTATGATAAGTCAAACTAAAAATTAGATTAGAGTTTTACCCTAATATAAATGTTATGATCCTCAAATTAAACGTAACATAAATTCTTGTCTAAACTCTCATCATCAGAGAGAAAACGGAGAGTTACGGAAAACTCTAGAAAAAATGTTACGTTCTAATTTGGAAGATAAAACCGCAAAACTCTAATGTAGATTTCACAATAGATTCAGGTATGCTTCCACTTTATTTTATTCTTGATGATTTGATATGAATCAATTCTGTGTTTTAAAGGGATTAAAATCTCTACAAGTGATATCAGAGCAAATTCATAATTAAGTCATCAAGAGTGGATATTTGGATTTCTTTTGTCTTCGATATTGGAGTTTCTTTCAATTATTTTCTGTCCATTTGGTTATTGCATATGCCATTATGTTTCGGCAGTCTTCAGTTTCAGATCTTGTTCTTCGTATATATTTCGGTGTTCTTGGTTTCAAACGAACATCTTTCGTTTGGCATATATGAATATGTTTCGATGGTTTTCAGATTTTGATTTTCATATATTCGGTGATAACTCCAAGCTTTTGAAGACGTTTATGGTTGTTTTGTTTTAACGTTGATTGATAAAAGAGGGTAGGAACTGTGCTGGATTGGACTTGCAGAAGGTTGCTTTCAAGAGTCTTGTCTTTCTTCAATAACCAATAAAGTTGTTTCCATGATGACCTTTGGATAAGGAAATTGCTAATAAAGAATCGTTTTGTTTGCTTTTTTTTTTATTACATTAGGTATCCCGGCTTAGCCAGACTAATCCTAAGCCCCTAAAACCCCACCCC
The DNA here is from genome assembly GCA_027568895.1 of Erythroxylum shatona. Lineage (NCBI taxonomy): Eukaryota > Viridiplantae > Streptophyta > Magnoliopsida > Malpighiales > Erythroxylaceae > Erythroxylum > Erythroxylum shatona. Next base: position 30,685 of record JAOSBK010000092.1, on the reverse strand, counting down.
AAGAGCCCTAGAGGAGGTAAACTTGGAACCCCAAGATCCTTCAAGTTCCTACGTAGCCTGTATACTTCTGCGCACAAGGAGTCTTCATATACTTGATTGTTCAGCTGATGATTGATCGCTGGCTCCCTCCTGCTCAGCATCAGGTTCCCATCAGCCCCCAGGTTCCCTAGTAGCTCCAACTCCCACACTGCCGCTAGAAGCGAGACATCCGTAATTGATCCGATCAAAGAACTTTGCCCAAGGGGCTAGAGGATCATCAATAGGAACAATTCCTATTTCTCCTCCTTTGGCGTGACTCGAACTCAAGACCTCCTGGAAGGGAGAGTCTTAAGTGAGGAGCTTTGACCACTCAAACCACTCCTACTTGTCTTGATCTGAGCTGCTTTTGTCTTTAAAGCTTGCAAGTTATGGAGAGTCCTCTGTTACTTGATCAAATCCTTCCATCCTTCACTTGGCTAATTAATGTCTGTTTGGATAGGCTTATATTATTGGAGCTTTTGTTAGTAAATTTTTTTTAGAATAAATTTTTCTAATAAGTCAGTTGACTATTTGGCTATAAATTAAAAAATAATTTTTTTGAAAGAACTTCATACAGTAGACTATTTGGCATCATAAAAACAGAAAGTACTTTTATTAATTTTAACTTTATTTTATTTTGTAATAAAAATTATTTATGCATATAGATATTATTTAAAGTATATTAAACAATATGCAAAACACAATATATTAATTATTATATAATTTTAAACTATATGAAACATAAATAAAAATATATTTAACCAAATCTTTTATATAGATTATAATTAACATAAGTAAAACTAATATCGAAAATAATTATTAAAACATATAAAAGAGTCAAATAATATTATATAAATTTCAAAATAGACGTGGAGATAAGTTTATGGTGATTGTAGAAATTATGTGTAAAACATAAGGATAAAAAAAGAGACTCATTAATTAATCTAAAAATATACATAAAAAATTATTTTTTTAGAAGCTCTAAATTTGAGTTTCTTTAAAGTTATATTTTGATTACTTAAAAAGCTATATTTATTTTAAAAGTATTTTTTATTTTACAGCAAAACATTCATTTTTTAATTTTTGTGAAGAAAAAAGTAATTATGGCTCAACCCAAATAGAGAATTAGTTAATTTTACTCGCATTCCCTTAGTTCAAATAACAGTGGCATATTCTATTCAATTCTCCGGGAAGAAATATCACAATGAATTCAAGAGTAGTTAAACGAAGGGCACTTCTTAATTTAAGTGCATAATTTTTTTAAAAATGGCTTAACAAATGAAAAAAAATTGATACATTACCGTATTGCAAATTTGGTTTTAATTTTCAGATACCGTGGCATTAGTATTAATACGTAAAGACAAGGACGAGTGGCATAATGGAAGAGCAGGCTAATGACATGAAATAAGGTACGTACGAGCGAAAGGGAAGCGGATGACTAGGACCGCTCCGGTGTACTTTTTTGTTTTTTTGGGCAACTACTCCTAAACAAGACGATGGATGAACCCGACCCTCCTGCGACCGTCAAAATGAGCATCCAATTGACAGAATTTGTAGCCGTACGTGACATTGACAAATTCGGAATTCCCCGCTAATGTTAAGTAAGTAAAAAAGGTAAAATCCTTTCCTTCCTGGAGGTCTTGTGGGATTTCTCAGGCTCCATACATATTGCTCCTAAAACCCTGACCCCCTGATCCTACAATTCTCAAAAAAATGTTCCATTGGGCTCATATTCAGTGCTGCCCGTATCTTAGGCATTTGGGATCATGATGGGCCTGTATTTCTGAGTCAATACGCCTGCCAGTGCCAGAAGTTTTGTACGATGCTTAAATCTAGCACCTTCCACTAAATTGATCTGTTCCCGCTTTTGGGGCCGCCTAAATCCTCCCATTCTCTTCATGAAAGTTACACGTACAAATGAATTATCATATAAATAAATAGAGAGAAGTACATGGCTGGTTTCAGTGGTTTGTGAAATGGGTCCTTCTTATTTCTCATATATACACCTTCTCTCAGGATGCATTATTTTTATGTAAAAAGCTTTCCATAATCCTGCAGTAGACCTTGTTTGTGGGAACAAAATGGATAATAAAATTGTAAGTTTTGGTTGTCCGTACTAGTCAAAACAAATGCCAATAATAAAGAAAAACAAGGAAGAGGAAGCGAAGATTACATTGCGTACACGGACAACAGCTGCCTGAAAAGAACCTAGACTGGATACAGATTTAGATGTTCAAAATTTGACCCATCGGCTCACTGCAGGGTTACTGGTGGTGTTTTAAATAGAGATGAGTGATGCTCTGTTAAATGATAGCTACGTTTAAGCCCCAAGAAGATGTACGAGCAAGTGCTGTAGTGGACGGCTAGATGTGGGTAAAGCATGAATTTTGACCTCGGAGATGTGAAACGAATGTTTGTTTGGTTTAACAAGTCTTGAAGGGTTTTGGATGAAGACCATGCCAATTCTGTTTTGCATGTTTTGGTTAGGATTCTTGAGATCTAATTTAAGTCCCTGACCGCACGAACAGTCTTAGATGTGTATCATGTGATGAGGGTAAGCTAGGGGAAATAAGGATGATAGAAGTTAGGCTGGCAAAGAGAGAACCACGGACCGACTTGTTAGCCTTAAATTACGGGTCAAACAAGAAATGGAGTGTGCCGTATTAATTCCTTAAAGTCCAAGCAAAATCCACCATAACCATTAACCAACTTTCCTTTCACTTCCTTCCCTTTCACCACCCACTTTGACATTACACTCCTCAAAATCACTCGCCAACCAACCCCATCTTGGCATTCCCTCCAAGTACAAAGATCTTCAGCATTTTTGGCAATTGCTAGCTTTCCATACAATTGCATTCTTATAACATGGAAATGTCTTCAATGCATGACTAATACAGACCTTTCCCAGCGTCGCACACAACTTCTTCTCAACCTTTCAGCTCGTCCATATGTTGGTGTTAGAAATAGTCCATTATTTAATTAGTTAATCTTCGAACGTAATGCAGCACCGACCATCATTTGGCTTTTTTGATCGGGTCCAAGCAATTTCTTTAATCATAATCATATATATATTCATATGACTAAAAGGTTTAATCGGTATACTAGTTGAAAATAACAACTTATTGGAGACTTTAGACGAACATGGTCATGTCTATTTTCCACCCGATTAACTAGAATCTGAATAACTGTGTTCAAATCAAAGACCAAGTGAGTTTGAGATTAGCTAAAATGAAAAGAAATGTAGGAAGCATATATATGCCTAAAAGTTTCAATGCTTTCAGATCGTGAAAATGTAGGTGAGATGTCTTCAATACTAGCGCATGTATCCATCTCTAAATCACCCACGCATCAAGGTTACTCTCTAAAAATTTTTAAAAAGATAATGAACTTGTCTTTAAGGTGTACAATCTCTTTCCACGGGTGTCATGACAACAGGGCATAATTTTGGAAAAGAATCTCTCGCAAGCAGGAACTCACACAAATTAATATTGGGTTAATCCTATGCTTATGGATGATGATACATAAAGAATAATCTAAAATAGGAAATATTAAGTAAGGCTTCACCGAAAAGAATAAAATTGAATTTAATTAGATTATTTCACATATTTAATCATCTATAATTTTATTTTAAAAATTAAAAATATCAAAGAAATTAATATGCATTTTCGTGCTGACAAATATATCCGTTTTCGAAGAAATGATTGCTGTTTTCACACGGTGATGACAATATTAATTAAACTTCCTTTTTGGAATTAAAACCCAAATATATATGGTGTTTTCCATGAAGATGGCTTCTTGATATTGACAAGAAACGGACATTACCAAGCTTTGCAATGTTCAGTTTGATCATCCTGATTTTATGTTCATTTCAATAACCTATAATTAATTGTTTTTATAGTCAAAATGCATTAACATAAACCGCCTAGATACATATTACCGTACCAAATTAGGTCTCTGATCGACTGATACTGTTGTGAAAAACAAGCAAAGACCACATGTAGCCATGAGAACAATAAGTGTTCAGAAAAGTCAAAAACATTTAAGGATTCACGCGCGAGCTAGCGATGCTAAAGCTGGCCTTTGTGGACCATAAACAATTTCCCTTTGCCTATAACTCTACAGGATCCACAGATGCTCAGCTTATATATAATCTCCATGACCAGACGAGTTGTCGTTAAAGCTAGCTTATGTACGCTTTTATTTATATCTCTAAGAAGCTATAGCATGAACTCCTATAATATCCTCAGACATCATTCACTGCTCCACAACAATAACATCTTCAAAAGACATACAAGTTAAACGAAGGTTATAAAGAACTAGTTACCTTCTTATTTGATTCTCTACTACATATCCTTTCTGTCTATATCTTTAATTCGCAATTTGGCATAAATATTAACGGTCCACTTTCATCGTTTAATACCTTGCCTTTTAAGCACTATCTTGCTGCTCCTAGTTTCCTTTCTTTCTTGAAATCCTCTCTTTTCCTCTCTTATATCTCTCTCCCCCGACCAACTCTCCTTCTTTCAAAGAGAGAGCATGCCTGAATGTCCAGAGAAAGGTATGAAGTTTAGAACTTTATTGGTTTCCGCTATCATTCATAATGCAAGAAGTTTTTCTCTACTTTCTATGTTTGGTATAAGTGATCAATTCTAGCTACTTTGTATATGTCATTCCATCTGGGTAAGTGGAAGCAAGATTTATAATTCTTTTCCTAGCTAGTTAACTGAGGAGTCCTTTATAACTGTATCTCGACAACCTGGACTTATTTCAAAACTTAATCAATCAATGCTTTTCTCCTAAGTGTTTATGATTACAGCTTCAGTTTGACTTGTTTGTAGGGAGAGATTTGATGAGATAGGCAAAAAGATCAAGAGAGAAGCAGATGCCTCTTCTCAAAAGGGTAGAAGACACATGTTGGGTCCTCCTGGAACCCTAAATACAATTACTCCTTGTGCTGCCTGTAAGCTCTTGAGACGAAGGTGTGCACAGGAATGCCCTTTTTCTCCATATTTCTCTCCTCACGAGCCCCAGAAGTTTGCTTCTGTGCACAAGGTTTTTGGAGCCAGCAACGTGTCCAAGATGCTAATGGTAAACCCTAGTTTCCTGCCCGTCTCTTATGTTTGTTGTGTTGTTATAAGTTGATGATGATTAACTTTTCATTGAAAGTCACTGCTCTTGATGTCCAAGGTATATGATATATGAGCGGTTAATGTTTCAGGAGGTACCGGAGAGTCAAAGAGCTGATGCAGCTAATAGTCTTGTTTACGAGGCCAATGTAAGGCTGAGAGATCCAGTTTATGGGTGCATGGGTGCAATTTCAGCTTTGCAACAGCAAATTGAAACTTTACAAGCTGAGCTGAATGCACTGAGGTCTGAAATTCTGAAATTCAAATATAGGGAAGCAAGCTTGATTCCTTCTACTAATGTAACTTTGCTTTCTTCTGGTGCTGTTACGGTTGCTGCACCATCACCTGTCCCAAATCAGCCGCCGCCGCCGCCCCCTCTTCCTTGTACTACTTCTTCTTCTTCTTCCATATATACCCAACCAATCAGTGCAGCCGACTATAGCACCATTTCTACTGAAAATGTCTCCTTCTTTGGTTGACGAAACTACTCGACTAATTAGAAAACATTTATTTCTATAATGTGAATCATGTTGAACAATAAGGTGAGGAAGGGAAAGAACAGATAGTTTGATTGCTTGGAGTGGTATAATTAGTAACAAGTTATTCTTCAATTCCTTGATTGAACTCCACACATGTCATTAGATACTACTGTTGGTTGATAAGTTTCTTTCGGCTCCATTTTTATATGGATTCCTTTCTTTTTCACTCTCTATTAGCATTGTCTTCTTATATAAAGAACTATACCGAGCAATTCGGTAAGAATATCTCAGTTGCATCTTCCATGCTTGCAGCATCAAGAAATTTTATCATATGCCGTGTATATGACAATGTGTCATTCTATACTTCGTTTAAGTTCCATAGTACAACATTAATTATAGGTATAAGGTCCAAGAATGACCAGTTTACTGATCCCTTAATCTCTTTCTAAGTGTGTTGGAAAATTATTAAATATGCATTGCACATATGCTAGCTGGGATGACTACCGACAATTTCCATACACATGTGAGTCTGTGCCACTTGAAGAATCTGAATGTTGCTTAGAGTAGGGGAGACAAAAGGTAGGGTTGTGATCATCCCAAACTACAGGTTAGAAACTTAGATTAGGATCGGACAGAGCATGTAATAGGAGCTAGATTTACAAGTGTTACAGATATTTCTTTTGAGGAGAATTACTTCACCATCACTATTTTGTACTTTTGTTTCAAGCCTTTTCTTTTTTTTTGAAAAATTGCTTTTTCTTTTTGAAAAATTCCAATTCATCATGAGAATAGATCAGTTCTTATATTTTTTTTATGGTCCAAGGCTGCAAAGTTTTTATTTTCTTCACGCATATACGTTTTTTTCATATAGGTCAAATTATACTCTTTTTGGTACATTAACTTGTATATGGTTCGTTATTGTCATTAGACTTCTCCATTCAGAAGTGACGTCTGTACTTGCCGGGGCTTACCTACAAGGATTAAACGAGAAGTGGTCTAAATAAGAGAATTGCGTCTGTTGACCATCCATCTTTTTCTTTTTTTTTTTGTTATCTACGAGATGCCTTAAGAGGATCCAATTATAAGAAGGCACTTTTAAGTCATTCACACTCAAACGATGCATCTTTAAAAGAGAAGGTACTTAGAAAGATTTCATTTTCACATTGGATGTCTTCAATGAAATGGAGAGAGTTTAGTCCTTATTAAGAAAGCCTAGAACAAAGAAGTTTTCTTATAAAAGTTAAAAAGTGAGCGAAGAAGCTGCATATTTTTAGTAATATACATAGCTTAATCTAGCACGCAATCAACTTTAAATTACAGTTTTGCTTTTATTTCTGTGTTTGATATACAGCAGAAAACACAAACTTTTTCCTTGTATTATTTTCAGAACATCTGGTTTGGGGACTATTCAAGTTTACTGGAGATTAAGTCGCGAAATTTTTTTAGCTAGTCAAATGTTCTTTTGGTATATCTCTATGAAGTTTAGTTTGATAAAACTCCATACTGAAAGTAGTACGTCATTGTTTTGATATAATTATTATCCATTTGGTTCAATTTACAAAATAATGTGTAATGTACTCGTAGTTGTTGGACGGTCTATGGTCTAGCCAACAACATTATCTGTCCAGCAAGACCATTCGGTTACCTTGGCGTGTGGATTTCAATCTGCTTGTAAAAGGCTAATACAGTAAACTGAATAATTTAGACAAGCAAGCAAAGGTAGCCAGCTACCTGGAATTTCACTCATTTCATCACTATCTTCCTTTTCGTATTTCATTTATTTTTTTAGATATATAGACAACTTTCTGTACATTTTGAGATGGAGTATGTGTGTGCATTACATATATAAATCAGTCACTCTCATCGTAGTCACTACAATCTCCCAAGATGTGATGAATCTGGTATCATGTCAAGGTTGCTTGTTATGGTGGCATCTTATCTTGTCCTTATACAACTCATCTTGATTCTTCTATGATAAAATGAACTAAAGCAAAATTAATCAATTAAGTATACCTGATTTCTTTAGAGCTTCAGCCAAAATCAGCAAGTCTTTTCTGGGAGAGTCTATCCCCTTGGCCTTTTCTTACTTTTCCAAGATTAGAACTTCCATATAAGTACACGTTCGGCTACGCAATTAACGGAAGCGGGGCGAGATATAACTTGTTTACACTGAACCTTTGCGACACATTGAGGTAGCATTACAGGTTTAAAATGTTCAGAATTGATATATCCAATGGGCACGGCCTAGTTATCCCTCGGATTACTTCTCAACATTTCCATGAAATACAATAACACAAGCTAGATGGAACATTTGGTAGAACATATTAGTGAATCTAAAACTTTAGGATAACACTTGATGGCAAATTAACTATTACTAAGTGCAATATTTATAATTATATTTTATATATTGATTACAATTAATTATATAATTACAAAAAGTTTATAATAATACAATAAAGTAGAGTTACAATATTACAATATTCCTAAACGGTTGAAACGATTTTCCACTTACCAAGATACCAAACGATTTTTCAAGTTTGTTCTCGCGACATGTCATTCATTTGCTGTAATTAAAATGAATAATAAAATAAGTTTAGGAAAGAAACACAAGTTAATTATTTATAATTAGATGTTATAAGTAGCTTATTGATCCTGGCCTCTGGTATTGTGTTTGACCAATGTCTAAGCATGCAGGTATCTCTCTTCCCCTTCGATCTTCTTCTTAATTTCTTACCTTTTTTTTTCCCCCTAATCAAAGCTAGGCACATGCTCATTCTCAAATCTCGATATAAAAAAGAGAAAACTTGATTACTTGACATGCTGCAGGAATCTTTCGTACAATTGCAGGGCAACACTCTACTACTATGCGTGTTATATATCTTTTACTTATTAGAACAGGCTCCCCTTGGCAGCAACTAAGATCAGCCAGCTAGCTGTTATAAAAATGCTTCTAGGGAATGATGTTTGAGACTTCCTAAATGACCTTTCTGCAAAGCTCAGATCACCTAAGAAAATCGAAAATAAAAAATATATGGTTTCGGCCTGCTTTCTATTATGTGTAGTTGATGACTTCATGATCAAGAATTGAGCTTTAGGTGTGTCAGAAGAGCAATACTATATTGGTTCCATAAATTTTCGTTTGATTCTCGTCAGACTCTAATGATCACATAAAATATGAAGCCTTTGAGATTCCTTAGTGAGTCTAGCTGACGAACAACAAATTCCTTTCTAACCAGATGGAGTTAACTAACCTTTTGAGCATTATATAATTATTGAAATTCCTTACCGAAGCCTTTGAGAGATTCCTTAATGACCCTACCTTACGAACAATAAATTCCTTTCTCATGACGGACAGTTAGCTAAACTTTTCGACCATTGATAAATATTCAAGTATTCCTTTAAGAAATGTAATCTGAAATTGGCCCCGTATAGTAAAACTTTGATAAATTAATAATCTCGATTAAATAATAATTTTCTCCAGTTCTGACTTGGGTCAATGGGATAAAATAATAACCTCGCTAAATGCATAAAATAATAATTTTAAAAAAATTCCTTGAGGTCCACTGAAAATATAAAATAATAATTCATTAAATAAGTATGAAAATTACATATATAATTCATAAAATAAAGCAC
>JAOSBK010000092.1:5402-19335 GCA_027568895.1 Erythroxylum shatona | reverse complement strand
TTTCTGCTTTGGACAAATCTGGTTATTGTTGTTCATTTGGAAATGGAATATTTAGTCTCTTTCAAAATTCAAATTTGATTGGTACTGGTTCTTTATCAAGTTATGACAATCTATATATGCTTGACATTAATGCTTCATTTAATGAAGCGTTACATGTGGATACACGAAGTTTAAAGTGTAAATTAACCGGAGAGAATTCTGCCTCATTGTGGCACAAGATATTAGATCACATCTCCGAAAGGAGAATTGAGAGACTTGTGTCCAAAGGAATTCTCGATCCTCTTAATTTTATAGATTCTGCTACTTGTGATAATTGCATTAAGGGGAGACAAACAAATGTCAGGAGATTTGGTGCCAATAAGGCTTTGGACATTTTAGAACTTATCCATACGGATATTTATAGGTCATTCCCTACAACGTATTGGAATGCTCAACCGTATTTTATAACATTCATAGATAACTTCTCATGATATGGCTACCTTTATCTCATTCATGACAAATCACAATCTTTGGACGTGTTCAAAAACTTTAAGGTTGAAGTTGAGAACCAACTCAACAAAAGGATTAAAAATGTCAAATTTGACCATGGTGGCAAGTACTATAACAGATATGATGGATCAAGTGAATAACATCCAGGACCGTTTGCTAAATTCCTAGAGGAATGCAATATTGTCCTACAGTCCACTATGCCAGGTTCGCCTAGCATAAATGGTGTTGCTGAAAGACGAAACAGAACGCTTAAGGATATGGTGAGGAGTATGATTAGTCATTCTACCTTGCCAAAATCACTCTGAGGAGAAGCACTGAAGACCGCAACATATATACTCAATAAAGTTCCAACTAAAGTAACTGATAAGACCCTTTATAAACTTTGGATGGGGCAAGAAGCCTAGTTTAACGCACTTGCACATTTGGGGATGTCTAGCTGAGGCAAGGCCTTATAGGCCAAATGAAAAGAAACTGGACTCAAGGACTATCAGTTGTTACTTTATTAGATATTCTGAAAGATACAAGGGTTACAAGTTTTATGATCCCACTACTAAGGCCACTTTTGAGACGAGAAATGCCCGATTTTTTAAGGATGTTGAGTTTGCGGGGGGAGAAAGGATTAAGAACTTTGTTTTTAAAGAGGAACATGTTGAAATTCCTCTAATTGCTGTTGACAATGTTCAGGATCAGGTTTCCATTCCTGACATTGTTCAAGAAGCAATTCTGAATCAAGACAATGTCATAGAAACTCCTCCCCCAGTTCAACAACTTGCTCCAGAATAACAAACTCTACAACCTCAAGAACCTATGCCATTAAGGAGATCCATTAGAGAGAGGAGAAGTGTAATTCCAAATGATTATGTTGTATTTCTTCAAGAACATGATGTTGACATTGGTATGGTCAAAGATGATCCAATTAACTTCCGTTAAGCCATGGAAAGTTCTAACTCTCAAAAGTGGATTGATGCCATAAATGAAGAGATAAAGTCCATAAAGGACAATGATGTTTAGGACCTTGTACCATTGCCTAAAGGTGCGAAACCTATTGGTTGCAAATGGATATTTAAGACCAAGAAGGATTTGAAAGGCAATGTAGAAAGGTACAAAGCTCGTCTTATCACAAAGGGTTTTACATAGAAAGAAGGCATTGATTATAAAGAGAATTTTCCTCCGGTTTCTTTGAAAGACTCTTTCAGGATAATAATGGCATTAGTGACACATTTTGATCTTGAATTACATCAGATGGATGTTAAGACAGTGTTTCTCAATGGTGACATTGATTGGACGATTTATATGGTGCAGTCAGAAAACTTTATGTCAGGAGATGCAAAGCATACGATTTACAAACTAAAGAAATCCATCTATAGACTCAAGCAGGCATCTCATCAATGGTATTACAAATTTCACCAAGTTATCATATGGGTGTTGCATCTTTTCAGGATATATAGTTTCCGTGAGAGTTTGTATTGTAGATGCTTTTTGGATTAGACATTTTTCACTATCATTTTGGATAAAACTTTTGGTTAAGTTGTTTGAGGTTATTTTTAGCTTTAAGATATTTGGTTTATTTTATCTCTGAACTTATTTAAAATTGATCTCACTAAAACATAAGGTTGGACTAGTTGGAAATAAGCATGCTAAGATCACGTTGCTTTTAATTTCCATGCTACACATCCATGCTTGATCCATGTCATTTGGTTATATCAGTATACGTGACTTTTGATGGTTCTAGTTACGATAATTGTAGCGAAAGACGCTTTGATCCTATGTTGGTCTGATTGATGGACCGGATTGTCTGGGGATGCATACAGTAATAATAATACAATTATGAGTATTCACAAGGTTAATATACAATTTTAATGTAACACATATAGCCCAAGTGGGAGATTGTAAGGATTTTTAATCAAACATGTGGGCTTATATGTGTATAATTGTATATAAAGGCTATCATATAAACTTGAGCCCACAATCTCCCACTTGTGTATTTTAAAGGTAACACATGAAGCCCACTTGTGTATTTTCATGCATCTATTTTAAGTGTGGGCTCTATATGTGTAGAGATCGGGCTTATAATTTCTAGTTTTATGATGGGTCAAACTAGAAATTAGATTAGGGTTTTACCCTAATATAAATGATTATGGTCCCCAAATTAAATATAACCTAAATTCTTGTCTGAAATCCTATCATCAGAGAGAAAACAAAGAGTTACGGAAAACTCTGGAAAAAGGGTTACTTTCTAATTTGGAAGACAAAACCGCAAAACTCCAGTGTAGATTTCACAATGGATTCAGTTATGCTTCCGTTTTATTTTATTCTTGATGATTTGATATGAATCGATCCTGTGTTTAGAGAGTTGTATTACTATTACTCAGAGGATTAGGAAAGGAGTACTAACTTCCTTAGAGCTTAAACCTATTTATAATATATTTTAGACATTTTAGTAACTTAATTGAAATTAAATTTTAATTTACAATTAAACTTTAATTAAAATTATAAATAATTTTATTTAAAACCTAATTATGCTTAAATAAGATTCGATATCTTATATTGATATTTATTTATTAAATATCTTATATTTAATCATAAAGTTTCTAGAACTTTACAATCAAGTTTAATTTGATTATTTAAAAAAATTTCTCTTTAACTCATTCATTGTGTGTCACTCACTAAGTTCCCATTGAAAATAAACTATAACTCTAAATCATATTTAGAAATAGATAAATTAAATTTCTTTATTTTATCTTTAATTAAACAATTTATATATATATATATATATCAAGATTGACGTCTAGCAACACATAAGAATGGCATGGGTTGGGCAAGGCTAAGTTGGATGACATTCAAGCCCAAGCATTGTCTGAGGCCCGATAAGGCCTGGGGTTGTTAGACTAGAGTCGGAGGCCAATCCCGAGCCTACTTTGTTTATTTTTTAAAATTTTAAAATGATGTCTTTTTGTAATTACTTGTCAGGTCAGAGCTTGAACCCAACCCAAGGATTGGTTGGGCCCAGAAAACCTAACCTGAGGCCCGGTCAACTTGAGCCTGGCCTGTTGATTTCGAGCTAAGCCTGGCCAGGCCCAGGCCTAATTGCTAAGCCTAGCAACACATTATAACCACTCAAATATTTAGAAATGTCAAAGTAGTTTTGACTAACATTTTCATGCATGTTTTTTCATATAATTTAATCTTTCCATCATTCAATGTTTTGATTAGAAATGGAACATAAAATTAATATATATTCTCTTTGAATCCAATCATATTATCTCTCATCACTAGCAATTGATACAATTAATGATATTCATAAACTATTTTACAAAGTTTCATTCAACCTTGGTCAAGAATTTTTTGAATCAATATTAATCGAGAACAATAGAATATTCTTCCTATTATTTTAAAGTGATGAATCTTATATTGATTATTCAGCTACCTCCATATAGCTCATGCTATGTGCAGTAACTACTGAATGAGTAATCCTTGACTAGAATAGGTCATAAGTAATATCAAAACATAGCAATCCATATATAAGATAACTTTGAAGATCTCAAGTCAAATGATCACATATACAATCATCACAATGATAATTTTCATAGATATACAAGTAATGTTTCAAATAGATTTCTCATATGGGGTTAATTTGGAGAACTTATTCTCTAATATGCACTCACTTGTTTGTTTAAGTATTCATATACTTTAGTCTATGAGATTGACTATTTTATAAAAGAAAATATAATGTATACTTGTCTTTTTACGTTTTATTAATGTCTAGTCTCAATAGAAATATGACTAGAAACAACTTAGTGTAACACATTAATGCAATATGAATCTCATAATTATGATCTCATCATAAATTCATTTGCAATGTATATTTATCTTTTAAACTTTATTATATACATCTAAATATGTGTAAGATAAAAAATATCTTTAAATTATTATGTCACTAAACTACAACCAACTAATTAATTGTAGGGGATAAATGAACACATGAAACATTATTTGTTATGTTTTCTCTTTTATTGCTCATATGATCGTGGAATCTACTTCCTATAATCTATATCTCAATGTCTATTCTTAAAGAATCTGATGTAGCATAAATTGAGTTGAGTGATTGTACTTCTCCCTTCGACTTTACCATGTTAGAAATTAGAATTATTAGCTCTTATACTTCAATGGAAGAGAAAGTACCGAAAAATTTCTTACTCCAATAAAGTTTATAATTCTAATTAAGCTTCTATACATTTTTCATGTGAAAATTTTACTTCATGAGTTTAAAGTTGGATTTTAAATAGGTGGAACTGCTAAGCTCTAATGTACAGATAAGAGGCAACCAATATTGCTTCTCTACAGCTTAAATTTTTGTCTTGTACAACTGAGTTAATATTAGTGAAAAAATGAACTGAAATGACATTAAAAAAATAAAAGTGAGGTGTTAAGGTAGAAAAAGAAAAATATATATAGTCACGTGAATTAATAGATTAAAATAACCGTTAATTATAATAAACGATTTGTATTTTTATTTAAATTCTTATAATTTACTCTTTATAGTATTATTTAGTTATCGCATAAATTTTGTGTCATATTCTGTTAATTTTTTGCTTATTGATATCTCTAAAATGATTTTTGTAGTAAAACTTAATAATTGTAAAATTATGTCATTTTAAGTAGAAAATAGATAAATAACTATATGACGAAATGTCGCATCATAGTTGAACAATATAAAATTATAAGTGATAGTTTTCAAAGTACAATAAACATTTTGAAACTTAGAATTTTCATATCAAGCAAAAAGAAAAATTAAGGAGAATGTGTACTAAATAAATTGAGAGCAAGTGATAATTCTCAAAATATTATATTTAAAATAAAAGGTCCAAACTATAAATATATTCAATCCTAAAAATAAACATTAATTAAGAGAAGAGGGAACATCATGTTGTAGTTTTTACAGAAGCAGCTTTAAAGGAGGAATCAGCCTGCAGAGGTATGAAGCATTTTCCCTTTCACAGCTTAGATAGAAGAATAGTTGTTGTGATTCGTGAAGGGTTTATGTTTGTTTGTTAAAATGACCTGGTGGTACTATTTTTGAGACATCTCGTGGAATTTAACGTAGCGTCTCTTGTGTACGTGACACAATTTCAGTGGGGACAATGGAAGACTGATGATGGCTGGCGACCATGTAGGAAGCTCAGCAACAACAAACTGGAAACTATAGCATCTGTCTTCGCTTGAGAGCGACTAAGGTTGACAAATCGATGCGTATATGACCGGAGATATAACGTAATCTATCAGGTGAATTTCAAAAGTAATAAGATTGAAGTTTAGGTTAATAAATAAGAAACAAATTTAACATAAGAAGTGCTGAATAACCAAACTTTTAATCTTTTGATTTCAACCCCTTACCAAATAGATTCTCGTGTTGTTTGGTGAACTTTGCATAATAATGTTGGTTATAGCTAATAAACTTGTAAGTACATTAATGTCAAATCTATGTATGAGTGTGAAGTGTGACGAGATGACGTTGTAGGACATGTCATTCCCTTTACGATATGCACGATATCATTGATTGCCACGCTACATTTCCAAATCAAGCATGCTATCATTTTTAAGCCAAGGGTTTCGCTGGCACTCATTGTGGCAACTTCGCAGTGGCTGGTTTGCTCGCTGGCACCTAACATGTGACGTGCCATCAAACAGTTTGGCCAAATTGCTTTTCCAACCTTTCTAGCAAATGCATTTTCTTCTTTGTCCTACAAAATGGACAAGTGCCTCTTAACATTTGTCTGCACTTCTGATACATAAGATCAAGTTTGAACAGCAACGCACAGTTGAAAACAGTTGCAGCTCCTATCTTTTTGGCACGATGACTTGACATTGCTTGCAGAGGATCAAACATAACTTGTTTCTTGGGTTCACCTCAAAAACTAAACTTTGTATTATCTACTTATATAGAAAGACAACTATTGAAGTTTGTCCTAATGATAAATAGCACTTCAAACATATGTATCGGGATTTTAAATTACTATCTATAATTATATTATCAGTTGCAATCTAAATCACAGCATAACTTATAATTAATATTTTAAAAGTTTGAAATATATATATATATATATATCTATTTATAATGTAAATAATTTAGTATAAATAAAGATAAAAAACTGATATTAAGGGAGAGGATATGGTATGCATGAGCAAGGAACAATTCCAGTTTAGCCTTACAGCCATGCCAGTAACTTGATATATGGCTAAAATTTGATAAGCTTGGATGGTGGTTTTAGATAAGTATCAGGCTAAAATAACCTAATCTTCATTTACCACCCAGGTGAACCAAAAGATATGCAAAATAGATGGACAGAGAACCAGTAAAAAACACTAGTCCAAGTGCGGTACAAACAAAACCAAGAAGCTTCAAGGACTCTGATAACATGTCATCATGTCTCTTGTGCTTGTTATTATTATGATCACATGAATGATAATTCCATCCAATATTTTTGAGCCTCCGACTTGCATCCAACCTCTCCTTCATGTAAACTTCTGCAATTCTCTTTCTCAGAGCTCCCAAGTTTGCATCCACAATATGCGCAGGTGGTCCTGCAAAACCCCCCATTTCAAAGAAACTGCATATGAGAAAGTTTAAGAAGTGCAGACTGATAAATACGTAGTCTTTCTTTCAACTTAAAAAATTATTGAATCGTGCCTTAATGGAAAAGGATGGAATTTGGATGATAATTATCTTCATCAACAAGTTAAAAGTTTCTAACAATCTTTCTGATAATCTATATGTAAGAGAAAAAGAGATATATGTATGGTACCATCCTCTTTAAAACTCTGGGATCTCACATGTGGGTACTTGAGCTCCTTGTGCCTGCAAAAAGAAGGGATGAAGTTGCAGGAAGGTGATAAAAGGGAAGCCATGGGTTTTGTAGAGTTTGGTCTCAATCATCTGTACAAGGACATATTTATAGATAAAAGAAACTATGGGTCATAAAATAGACACTTACGATTTAAGATTTAGCTCGAGTGACAAGAGGTAACAATGTTCTCTTACCTCATAATTCAACTCAAAATAAGTCTCATATACACTAGAAATTGGTGTAGTTTTATTCCACTCTCAAAAGATAGTTTAATTATAATTAAAATTATGATCTGTAATTATGGGAGAATATATAATTAAGTCGTAAGAAAAAATGGCTTTTCGCATACATCCCTAACTGTAATAAATTAAATTATATATTAGTGGAAATGTGAGAAACGGTCATTATAACATCTATATGACATTGTAATTGTCACAGTCGGCGATTATTTTTGCAGCTGCTGTTTGCGTATAACTATTTAATATCTAATATTCAGAACAAACAAAATGATATACTTATCGTGACGTTCAATATGCCTCCGTGCTTTATATTGGAGAAGACATGTTTCTAGTCTTCTTCTATTGAAATAAGAAATAATCTCAATTATCTTCTAATGACAACTAAACAGTTATTAAGTTACCGCATCTATCCATTCCTAAATAGTTATTGATAGTGTGTTCTTCTGTAAATCGGGTGTGAGGGAGTTTATGGTCTAAATGAACCATTTGATCCATTGGTTACAAAACCAAATATTAAGGTCTTGTTGCTCGTTTGGTCTAATAATCATAATCTTGTAGGACTTGGAAAGAGATTGAATATCGCCCAAGGATCTTCAGAGTTGTGACAAACCCTGGACAGAATAAACCTTAAAAAGCCAACCACAAAAGTTAATCAGGCAAGACTAATAAAAGCATGTGTCTGTGAATTAATGTGAAGGAATGTAATAGATAGAAAGCAGAAAAAGGGAAACAAAAAATACGCATATACGCATTGGTTTCCATTAGATTAAAAACTATGTAAATGCACATTTAGCAATATTTTGACTGATATTGATCTTGTGGAGTTATCTAATGTCATCTGCATGGTCATTACCGATCCTTTGACTTGATCTTTGTCACCTTCTATATATCCATTCTAGTTGTCTCCCTAAACAATTGTTATGTGCTAACTGTTAGTGACGTAGTTTATATAGTTCAAACTTCTTATCCTCATCCTATACATGATATATTTCTGTTTATGATAGACTCTTTTTTATATTGTACATAGCTACTTAGATAGATTCAAACCATAGTTTAGTGTTATCCAAATGTTCTTGTACCTGTATATATACGTTTCACTATTGCAATACAATGTGTGGGATTCTTGCCTTTCTGCAATCACACTAACTACTAATCATTCACCCAGACCAGACTGTTGGCACTTACTTGTCAACAAATCTTGTCCTTTCCTTTGCGTTGGAGGTGATGATGAGAGGTTCCATGGCATGCACTGTGTCCACATAAATCGATAAACGAATCCATCATGGTCGAATTATTTAACCTTTGAACTCAAATATATGCCGTATCATTTAGCTTTTGCTGCATTGTCTCCTATATGTCCGCTTTATGATTTCAGCACCGTGTCCTCATCTTGGCAGTTGATCAAAGGGTACAAAAACCATCAGGATATGGATAAGATTTTAAGGTTACTGGAAACAATTTTGATTGCAACAGCATCAATCACAATCCTCTCCTCACTGTTAAGCTAAGCCACCATGTCTTTCTCATTCCACTTTTGAAAACTTAAATAGAACTAATTGTTACAGGTGAACGTCATTTGAGTGACAAAAAGTGCATCAATAATTGTTACAGGTGAACGTAATTTGAGTGAGAAAAAGTGCATCATTTTGAACTGTTTAACTATGACCTTCTCCTTGTAAAGTAAATGAGGATTCATTCAAGTTGGATAGCCATACTCCGAATTGCAAAAGTTAGGTTTTAGGAATTAGGACGATGCATGCGATGCTTGGCGAATTTAAAGTTATCAAATTGATCAATGATATTTTGATAAATTATAACTCTGGCCGCAGCTAGCAAGACAGCGATGATATTGATTACAATTCTTATGTATAGCCCTTTTTATTCAGATGGTTCAGCTTTTAACAACAATAAAATAAGAAAAGTACGTACTCTGTAGTTTTGCATATATTGATGGAAATGTCCAATATGTTTGGAAAAACTTGTCGTCTACGTCTGACGTTTGTTTATACATTTTGAGTTTAACGTGGAATTGTTACTACATTTTAAGGACATGACTCTATGATGCCTTTTAATTGGTATATGCTTTTTTAAGCTGTTAAGAACCTGCATAAATGAATGGTTGAGATTCATAAGACAGAATAAAGATAGAAAAAAATAGACAAAAGATCTGTCCTCTTTTTTAAGCGTTTCCATTTGAGCCTACGCTGCTGTTTTTGAGCTTCCCAAATTTCATATTATAGTTTTTATGCATTATAGATTCCCACCACTTGTCACAGAAAATAAAACATAAAGTAAATCAACCACATCCTTTTTCATATCCGAAAGCCCCCGATATGAAAAAGGATCCTGAGGAAGTCTTGCAACAACTACGTAGTTTAGTACATCGTTAGATTTAACTCTCCATTTGTTTCTTTTGTTGTTGGTGCGTGGGATTGCAAGGCAACAATGATTGATCAAGTACACCAATTAAAAAAAAACAATAAATGAGCAACATCCATACAAATTAAAGTAAAGACAGATCTAATTAATTTACAATAACAAAAAGTGTGAACAGTGAACCTCGAACTCAAACTCATACCCTTTTTGTCAAGAAGATTAAGACAGCAAAACAATCGGGAATATTTTATGACAAAGATAAGCTGCAAATTGTACGAAGATGTGAGAAAACCCGATTGCTGAGGACAAGTGGCATATGTCTGAAACGTGTCTGAATAATAGTAACCAGATTCCATAGGAAAAGTGGCATATGTCTGAAACGCGTCTGAATAATAGTAATTCCTTGAAATTCTAATGTCTCAGCACGTAATATCAACTGGTAGCAGCACTCCTGCCAGGATTTGTGTCAATATCGGCAAGAGACTGGCTTTTCCAAAACTAGCAAAACAGTGATCGAATTACAATAAACAATTACGTTCCGAAACTCTCAGATAAGGTTCCATTATACATAAAAGGAGTTTTTTTACTTAAACATGTCGAACGGTGTCTCTAATGTATCCTCATGCAGCTAGCCTTTCCCTTCTAATAATCATAAGAATTAAGTCCAGCAACTTATATGTTAACACTTGTTACTTACATGCGGTGTAAGACATGGATAGATGATACGACATATCTATACCAAATTACCAACCTATAGCATGATCAGATATCGGAGATATTAACTTTGACGTTTCCCCTGTCTGTGCTATTAATTAATTATGTGGATCAATATGTTTTTTTTTTTTTTGTGAAATATAGAAAAGCTTCAAAGATCTGAAAATGTTTACTCTAGCCTCTGTGAAAAGCCCTTGGTTGAATTTACTTATCTTTTAAATGAATATGTAAACAGAGATTAACTTCAATTTTGAATAAAAAGCAATACTATAGGTAGAAAAATGTAGGGTCCATAACTTCTTTACTTATACATTAAAATATGTCATTTTGTCATTAAAACTTTAACAAATAATATCTCTTTAAGCGGACCAATAGGGCTTCAGAGTAAAGTTTATATAATATATTAATATAAATTATTACTTGTTAGATGTTTCAATAAAACCAATAGATATCATAAAATTTTTATTATGCTTTTTAAATTTACATGAATCTTAAACTTATGATTTAAAAAACAGATAAATTCAAAGTTTAAATCTGTATTAACGTTTTGGCTTATTGTATTGTACAGTTATACATTTTTATTTCATGTTTCCACATTTTCTTGGGCTAACGTTTCCATTTTCATGTAATTTCGAAATAACACTAAATTAGTTGGTAGAATGTAATGCCTTTCTAATTAAAAATTGTACTAATATTCAAGAGCAGAAAATCATAGGTTGCAATAAGTGAAATCAAAACTGTACCAGAAGTTAAACCGATAAAATAAAAAATTTAATGTTTAAAAAGTTCAATAAGTATTAGATCATCATAAAACCGGCTAAAGATTGAATAAAATTAAATAATTTAAAAAATGATTAAAGAAAATTATCCTTATATATTTAAAATTTTAAATTTTAATTAAAATATTGTTAAATAAAAATTAATCGGTTTATTTTAGTTTTTTACAAATTGACTAGTAATTTATTAAAAATATTTAATTAATTAATAAATTGATAGATTTTTAATAACATTATTAAACTAGATCAAAGTATCAAACTGAAAATTTAAAAATTAAATAAAAAATTAACCGTCTCAAAAGCTTTTTTATTAAATTGACTTAACTTATTCAATTTTTAAAATATTGGTTATAATGGACTATGTCAGCTGATTTATGCGCTGACAGAAATATAAGGATAGCGATGGAAATGGAATAATGTTGGACAAATGATAATCGGTAAAGTTGTTGAGAAATATATGTGCTCATAATAAAGTGTTTATTCCTTTGGATTCCACTAAGAATATCATGGCCAAATGGACATACCAGAACAACGGGACAATATCCATCTTAACAGGTGTACGTTTCCAAGCGCACCCTTTTCCTGAATTTTATTATCATGATGGAGTTAGGCAGATCAAGTTAGTGGATTGTGAAAGGGAATCATGCTCCAGACTCCAGAGCTCTTGCCTTCGGCAAATCAACGATAATTGCGATTCGCAGCTTATTTTGGCCAAGAAAAACGCACAGCCTTATTTGTTATACTTCACAATTTCCCTTGCAGCATCAAATAAACAGCAATATAAGTTTAAAGCATACTACTTAAACAATAAAAAATAGAAAGAAAATAAATTAAATAAAAAATACAGAATTTACGTGGTTTGATTAATATGTTACTTAAATTCGTGAGTAAAGAGATTGATCTAGCACCTATTTGGTTCAACTTTTGGAGGTTCCAAAAGTATTTTTTTTTTCTACCGTAAAAGTCATTTTAAGGAAAAAAAAAAGAGTGTTTGACTGTAAACTTCAAAAACACTTTTGAAGTAGAAATAGCTTTTTTAAAAGCTAAAATACAGCTTTTTCGAAAGCTCAAATTTGAAATTTTTTTTTTTCGGGTAGTCATTTTTGCGTCAATTACGTTTATATCGCAAACTATACCGACTCTCAACTCTTCTTCTCAAGGACACCGCAGTTGTTCACAAGAGAAACAGATGGATCAACCCACATATATGCTTTTTTCTGGTATACTTTTTCTAGGATTTCTGGGATGCTGTCTTTTCCTCCTCACTTTTTTGTCCTCCTCCATTCACAATGACTTTGTGTGGGTGTTTTGCAACCAATAGCTATTTTGAAATGTTTTCGTCGGCTGAAATGTTTTGTGTTCTCGGTCTCCTTCTCTCTCCGTCTGGATATTTCTTTCTTTCTAGTACCAAATTAGATCTCCTTCTTCGTCTTCATGCTGGGTTGTTCTTTTTTTTTTTTGTTGCCCATGAGGTGTTCTAGGAGGGTCCCAACTATGGGAAGGCACCTTTAAGTCATTCACTCTGCTGAGTTGTTCTTTGATTTGCCATTTTGTGAGTTACTGAACTGGGTTGTTAATGATCTTAAAGATGGTTGGTTGTTTTCTATGAATTGACCCTTTTCAGTCCATAGGTTGCAGAGCTCGAGATTTGCAAGATTTGAGGTATATCGCTTTCAGATCAGAGTAGAGGTGTTGGAACCCCACCCTGGTGAGTCACGGGTCCAACATCCTACGTGACATATGGACGCGCATCTCACGAGAGAGGAATTCCCCACCAGGTCAAACCTTAAACA
This sequence comes from Erythroxylum shatona, assembly GCA_027568895.1. Lineage (NCBI taxonomy): Eukaryota > Viridiplantae > Streptophyta > Magnoliopsida > Malpighiales > Erythroxylaceae > Erythroxylum > Erythroxylum shatona. The sequence goes on along the minus strand of JAOSBK010000092.1, from coordinate 6,103 downwards.
TGAACCCATTTCAATTACTTTCGAACAGATCTCGAAAGATTCACCCTAATGTTCCTCCTGAAATTTAAATTCCTAGGGCCCAAATTGAAATCCGATTCCTAAGTTAAAATGAATATTTCATGCCTCTCGATTATATAAAACTAAAAAAAACACCCAAATCGAATCTCTCTAAATTGAAACATCACCAAAGTACGGAAGTATGTTCAATATTCCCATCCAATTGTCTCACTTTGATTTAATCCATAAATTTCAACTTAATCCCGAAAGCTCTAATTTTGCATGAAAGGGTAGAAATTTTTTTTAAAAAATCAATGCTTCAAAAATCGAGTAAATCGGAGGTCAAACGAAAAAGTTACAAGCAAAAGAGTGAGAGGAGGTTAAATTTGGAAAAATATGAAAAATCAGAAAATAAAATAAAACCAAAAACTTGCAAATGGCGTCGCCTCGCGCGTGAGCGCTCATAATCGCGAGCACTCACAGGGAGAGGGCCTCGCCTTGGCGAGGCGCTAGCCCTCGAGAGCGCTCGCCCTTGCGAGGGCGCCTGTGAGTTCCGAAAATGTAAATTTTTTTCTTTTTCCCTTCCTTTGACTAACCAATGTCTAAAATTAATAACTTTTCACACAAAATTCCAAAATTCAAAAATTTGGTATCAATAAAAAGATAAAAGGAAGCTCTACAACTTCCATGAAGGATTCAAAAAC
>JAOSBK010000091.1:0-10414 GCA_027568895.1 Erythroxylum shatona | reverse complement strand
AGAAGTGCCATTTTGGGCAACACAAGTTTACAAGTTTTGAAATATATGTGTTATGTGGGTTTGTGGTGATCCCTCAAAAACAGTCACGTGCATGTTGACCCAAGTTTAAGGCTTCTTCCTCCTGCCAGCTAGTGGCACGGAGATCCTTCAATGACTCCCTCAAGTTTATGACTATACAGGACCATTATATGAGAATGTGTAGTGCATCATATTTTGGATCCACCCAACCCATTTTGATGTGTTTATGTACTCATAAGATATTTGATCAAGTTTGATGCATTCATGTTTTGTGATTTGTGGATTTTGATTGAAAGCCTAAGAAACATGTACTTTTAAAACTCATTGAAGATTTATTGTGACAAGTAAAATGGTTTCAAAAGTTTTTGCTTATCCTTTATTGTAAACTGTTACCTTCGAGCTTTCAAGCTGACCCCCTCTTTGTCCCCTCCTCAGGTTATAGTTAAGAAGTCAAACGAGCAAGAGCCTAAAGGAAATTCTTCAAATTTACTATTTTTGTATTTTAAGCTAGATTTTGTAACCAGGAGGGTTTAGTTACAGTTTTGAAAATCTGGAGTTCTTGTAACTTTTTTATTCTGAGATTTTCGGATTATGATGTATTGTAGCTTGTAAGACCCCCTTTTTTATTGAGGGAAATGAAATATGAATGATGATATTTATTTGTGAGTATTGTATTAAAGATGTATGATGATGTACAGATACGCTCCAGTCTTTTGATATCCCCAAGATAGTTGGGTTCTAGAAACGGGTCCCAACAGTTGTGGCATCAGAGCAAGAGTTGGATTTCAGATTCAAGCGGGATCCAACATGTATGGTATCAGAGCAAGAGTTGGATTTCAGATTCAAGTGGGATCCAACATGAGTACCCACATTCAAAGAATAGATGATTTACAATTTCAATACTTATATTGCAAAGTAGGCAGTGCAGACTTGGACTTGGGAATTTTAAGACATTTCTAGTGCTCACTCTATTATAAACCACATGCTATAGGATAAATGAATGGGAGGGATTAATTGTAAAGTCTCAAATTAGCTTGTGTGCAGGGAGTTCAAGAAGTGGTTCTTGTGTGAGTTTTTTTGCAGAAGTTAGTAATTAATTTTAAATAACTTTCTAATCCCTAAATAATTGTCCTAGGTGCTCAAGTTAGGAGTAACTCCATCTTTTAAATCACTAAATTTCTATCTTCCTATAGCAGATTGTGAAGGCCAAAACGAAAAGTTTTTCTTGAGAAGAGCTTGGACTTTAGTATTTAGAGGTATAGAATTTATGAGCTACTGGGTGACAGGCATTCCATAGAGGCCCACTACTATGCCAAGAGTCAAGCTAAAAGAAGGTTTTACCCCTATCTCCAACTTTGTGCTTAATGTGAGGGCAGGTTAATTCCCTCATCTGTAGGATTTGATTGAGAGTCTAAGAAATCTTAAGATTTCTTTATAGCTCCAAATGGATTTTTCTCTAAATATTTATGTGTGAGTCCATTTCACCTATAAACTTCCATTCTCAGAACATAGGATCTAAAGTCTCTTAATGAGCATTACCTTGCTCATTATGCTTACGGATGTGATGCCGAGGCCTCCAAACTCTTTGGGATGATTTGCTACTGCTCATTTCACTATAGCAATTCTATGTTTTTCCCCACTTTGCTCGGAAGAAAATCTCATAAAGCTTTATTAATATCCTTCAGCAAAACTTTTGGGAGAGCCAAATGAGAGATCTAGTGGGTGTATATATTTCTAACAATGGATATGTTTAGTTGAAGTCTCCCACCATAGGATAGGCTTGTATTATTTTTTAAATTGAGTAGGGGAAGGCAATCCATTTTAAGGAGTTTGTTTTTAGCAATAGGAACCCCAAGGTATTTAAAAGGAGGCTCTAGCTGAGTGAGACCTTTGGTGTTTTGGAGAAATTATACTTAGGGGTAATATCATAAGGAGATGACATAGAAGCTCTTTTGTGGATTAAACTTGAGTCTGAGAGAAGTTTGAAATTCTCCAAGGTATCTAGAAGTAGCTGGGAACATTTAAGGTCAGCTCTGCAAAGTCAGAAAATATCATTTGCAAAGGATAACTAGAAGATTTTTAGTTTATAGCATCTGTGATGATAATTGAAAGTGGACTCTCTCTCAATTTTGCCTTTAGAGAGTTTATGAAAGGCTTCTATGCAGATGACAAATAGCTAAGGTGATATTGGGTCACCTTGCCTTATCCTTATTATAACCCTAAATAGCCTAGTAGTCTCCCCATTTACTAGTACTGAGTAGGATACAGTTGTAATGCAACTTTTAATCCAAGCAATGTAGGTCGGAGGAAGCCCTATTGCTTTTAGAGTTGAGATAATAAAATTCCAGCTTATGGTTTTGGGACCCTGTCCTTGCGAGTCATGTGCCCGATGTCCTACGTGACATCTGGACGCGCATTCCACAAGCATGGCATGCCCACACTAGTCAAATCTCGAAAATGAACTCATTTCGCCTATTTTTGAATAGATTTTGGGAAACCTCAAAAAGGAATTTCAATTAGACTTCTTTAGAACATTTGTTCCCATTGTCTTAAGTCTCTAATGACACCAAAATCATGCAATTTGGTGTAAAAATCTAAAATTTATAGCCCACACATCTTCAGACTGTTAATAAACTGAAACAACACACTATACTCAAATTCCATCCAGAAATTGAAAGTCTTAGAGACCGAATCAAAATTCAATATCTTAATAGTATTTGTAGCTCTATGTCTTTATTTTATTTAGAAACAAGAATCATCTCATTTGAGACTCTACAAATCAAGATATCCTCGAAATACTGAAGCATGTTCATTAAAATATCCAACTCATGCTCTTCCAATTGATACTCTTAATTTGATTCAATCAATCTTTTTCGTATTAATACTAAAAGTTATAAATTTTTGTGGAGAGATAGAGGAATGTGTTAAGAATCTAATGCTTCAAAAATCAGGTAATTTGAAGGTCGGACGAAAAGGTTATGACCAAATGAGTGAAAGGTGTTTAGGTTTGGGAATACCTAGTCGCGATCGCGACTTTGTGCGACAATCCGCAACGTCGTGATCGCGATCGTGACTTGCTTCCCTTCTTCCTCCTTTGCTTTTTCTTCCCCATACATGTTTAGTAAAAAGGACATAACTTTTACTACAAATATCAGATTAAGCTCATTCTTATACCGTTTTAAAGAAGAATTCTAGATCTACAACATCTTTGAAGAACTTAAAAACAATTTCTACCTCTATAAGGGTCAAATTTTCAAAACAATATAGCTATCTTGAAAGTCCATCCTATGCAATATCACAAACTTCTAATAATCATATTTTTCAACTTCAACGTCCAAAAATTACATACTATATATCATTTGATAGCTGAAAAAATAATCTACAACTTCTAAGAAGACAACTTCATCCGATTCAACCTAGATCAATACAGTGTTTCCCTCAAAGCCAGAGCACAAATTCTCACCCTTATGGAAAACTTAAAAAAATGCAATGAACAAATTTGACATATCATCGGCAAACCACAAACATACTTCATTAACATCCAAATATAAGAGTTTTTACAAAGCTTTAGTAGGCATTTTTAGCCACAATACATCAATATCTCAAAATGCCAAATTACAAAAAGATACAGAAACAGTAATTTGCTCAAAATGTAACTAAAGCCTTATAGTTGCTAGTCTAGCTTAAAACACAAAAGATGCAAATTTTGGAGTGATGCCTCGATTCTCTTTCACTAGATCTCTAGCTCGTCACCTGGAGAGGGGAAAGAATGGGGGTGAGCTTAAAGCTCGTGGGTAATATTTTTATAATCGATAATAACCAAACAATTTAAAAACCTTCAAAATCAAAATAAATTCTCATGCAAATCCATAAAACATATATTTCACAAATTCACAACTTGTCAAACCAATTCACAACTCACATAAGTCATGCATTCATCAAGCTTGGCAACACGTGTAAACACATAAGCACTTCATAATGGTTTAGGTAAGTCCATGAACATGACGAACCACATAATTCCACATAATGGTCCTGTGTAATTGTAAACTTGAGGGAGTCCAAGGAGGAGCTTCGTGCCACTAGTGGACAGGCGGGAGAAGCCTTTATCTTGATCAACATGCAAGTGACATTCTTGAATGGACTACACCAAACCCACATAACATGTAATTCATGAACTAAAAATAGTTTGCTCAATTCGCACATTTAAAAAAAAAAACTTGCTTTTCATGAACATGACATATTTCATATACATTCCCATCATCGTTTCACAATTCAACAATCACATTCCTGTACCAAGCATCAAATCCATTTCTCAAATCATTCAAAAGCAACAAATACAACAATTGCGAAGCAATTCATTCCAAAAATTCACTCACAACAACATGTGGCACATTCTCAATCATTTAAAGGACAATAAATGCACATTTATAAGGTAGTTGAAAAAATCATTAAATTACATTTATTTGAAGGACATTTATGGCTCATTAACTCAATTATAAAAATGAAACCCACCTTAATTTTCTTGTTTATGAAATTTGCTTAAGGATGTCTTTCCTCTTGCTCCTCTTGCCTCTCTTGATCCCCTCCTTGATTTCCTTTATAAATGATAAAATTCCCATTCAATAGGAATTCAAAATTAAGAACTCATAAAGCACATTCACTGAAATTGACTCAAGATTGCTAAAGCCCATGTATTTCCTAAACTTCATGAAACAAAACCCCTTCCAATACCCAAGTATAAAAATCGAACTTACCTTGAATCTTCACCAACTTATGAGATTATTAGCTCTAAAGAAAGTTCTTCCCTTCCTCTTTCTTTTTCCCTTCTTGAGTAACCTTAAACTCTCTCTTTAAGACTAAGAAAAGATGAAACCTAGTCCAAAACTCTATTCTTTTCTCAACTTCACCGAAACCTCTCTTTCTCACTTTTGATTTTCGTATTTCCCCACCAATTCCACGCTTTTCTTCTTCTCAAGCACAAAACAACACCTTTCCTTTCCCATTTAACCCTTATGAATGAAAAAAGTCCACCTTGCCCTTCCTTTAATGTCTTAGTGCTTTTAACCTTAGGTAAACTACCCAAAATACCCCTTTATGCATTTATCTACCATCTTTACTTCAACTAACCCATGAAATAAATTCTACTAACATAGACATAAATAAAATAAAAAAATTTAACTTCAAAAAATTCACTTATCCAAATCTTATAATTATCTAAATCATGCTTAACTAAAAAATTATTCGGGGGCCAACAACTCCATTCTATTGTGGAGTTCTAGGAGCAGAGAAATTATGCAAAATTTTATTCTTTTCACAAAACATTCTGAATTTTTCATTTTCAAATTCTCCACCATGATCACTCCTAATTTCAACAATAGAAATTCCTTTTTCATTTTGTAACTTTTTGGACAGAACTTTCAAGCACTTAAGAGATTCATCTTTATGTGATAAAAACAATATCCAACAAAATCTAGTGAAAACATCAACAATTACAAGACCATATTTCTTTCCGCGAAGACTTAGTGCTCTGGTTGGAACAAACAAATCTATAAGTAACAACTCTAAAGGTATAGATGAAGTTACAACATTATTGACAACTCTAACAAAAAAATCTTTGTTAAAACTTATTTTTGGTAATCCTCTTACCAAATCATGTCTAACCAACTTGGAAATATTTTTAAAACTAACCCTGACCCAGATTTTATGCCAAATTAGTTTTTTTCTTATCTGTGGATATAAAACATGAAATATTTTAACTTTTCAAATCATCTAAATTAATCTCATAGAGATTGTTTCGTCTCTTAGCAAAAAAGAATACGGAACCGTCCTTGTTTTTAACTACACAAAAATTTTGATTAAAGGATACTTCAAAGACAGAATCACATAATTGACTTACACTAGTTAGATTATGCTTTAAACTTTCAACTAGCAGAACATTATCAATAGACGCAAATAAATCTTTACCAACTTTGTCGATTCCAACTATTTTGCCCTACTGGTTGTCTTCAGAAGTTACTGATCCTCCTTGCTTATTTTGGAGATCTAAAAATATAGACCTTCTTCCCTTTATATGTCGTGAGTATCTACTATCCAAGTACCATTAGTGCTCGTTGCTTCTTCCAAGAAGGGAGATCTGCAGTATATATTATGTCTTTCTTAGATACCCATATTTTTTTGGGTCCTTAGGGGTTAGAATCACAATAATTCCTTGAACAATAAAAATATTGATTCTTTTTCTTTCTGTTAGGAACAAAACTCTTATTAAGATGAACATTACTATTAGTAAACCCCAAACCACTCTTATCCTTTGGATGTCTATATTTTCCAATCATATCATTCATCCTTTTAGTACTTTCAGTAAATGTTGATAATTTGCTGAAAGACTATTAATCCTTTATTTTAGTTGAATAATCTCCTCAGATCTATCTACAGTTACTTTCTTTTTCATATCATCTACTTGTTTTTTACGACAGACATTTTCTTTCTCTAACACTTCTGCGTTATTCAAGCTTTCAACTAATTTCTTTTTTAAAATCCTATATTACTTTAATATAGCATGCGAATTTTCTAACAATTCTAAATATGCCTCTTGAAGATCATTAAAGTTAGAAGTTACCTCATCGTTGCATTTTTTCCAGCTACCAAGCAAATATTTGCTTATTATGATGCTTCTAAATCGAAGTTAGATTCGGATGAGTCCAAATCTTCCCATGTTGCCATTATGCTTGTTTTGTTTTCTTTACTTTTCTTCTGTTTTCTTTTAAGCAATGGACATCCAGACTTGTAATGTCCTAGTTTGTTGCACTCATAGCAAATGATAGATGTTTTCTTATCCTTGGCTTCAACTTTGCTATTCTTATTAAAAAAAGGTCTTTATTTCCTTTCACTTTCTTTTTCCACATCCTCCTAATCTTTCTTAAAATGAAGGATAATTCATCGTCATCTTCATCTTTCATCTTGTTTGAAATAGTCTAAACATCTAATCAATAGTCTCCTCATCTTTCATCTTAAACAACTCATATTGATGAACAAGAATACTGATTTTGGACTCTTTCACTTGATTTGTACCTTCATGTGTAATGGCTAATATGTCCCACATCTCTTTTGTAGATACACATCCATGAACCTTGTCATATTCTTTTCTGCTTAGGGCACAACTTAGAAAAAGCTTGGCCTTTAAATTCAACTGAAATCGATCTTTCTGATCGGCTGACCCTTTGTCACAGGAGATGATATTGCCTTCATCATCTGATGGTGTATATGGACCAATCTTGATGATATCCCAAAGATCAATATGTGTGGATTCTATAAAGAATCGCATCTTTTCCTTCCAATAACGATAATCCTTACCATTAAATGTAGGAGGTCTTATGATTGAGGAACCTTCAGCTATAAAAACATGTGATTCAGCCATGGATCTTTGTCCTCACTTTGTGACAGTGTTTCTTAGAAACCTTGCTTTGATACCAACTGAAGTAAATCACTTGTTAATAGAGAAACCCGATATGATATGTAAACTACATAAAAAGGGGGGGGGGGGGTTGAATTGTGTAATTTTTTTCAAAAATATTAATCTTTGGAGAGTTCTTTAATTTCTTTACCAAAATTCAAATGATAACTAAAACAGTTTGCTAAAGTTGATAAGCAATGCAATCGTAAGTAATATTATTCACTCATCTAACAATAAGAAAATTATTAGAGAATAGATGTTGCAATTTTATACTGGTTCACCCCAAACCTTGGGATACGTCCAGTCGTCAGAGTTAGTCTGAGATTTCACTATACTCTTCCAACTTTACAAATATTCTTTCTATACTTGCAGAGCCTCTTCAGGTCTCTCTCACAAAGTATTCTTTATTAGCTGTATTAGCCTCTCTAAGCTCTAGCCTTCCTTCTCTCTATAAGAAAAGTATTTTTGAGCTTTAGGTTACAGATGTATTTGCTCACTTCTTTCGCACTTTGATGTAAAAGCATTCATTATTTTAGTCTTCAACTAGAATTAGTATTTATAGCCTAAGTCTCCATCTTTCTTCTTGAAAACTGCTTCTTGAATCTTCTAGAAACAGTCATTAGTTAAGTCCTGTAACTAACTCCAACTAATTAACTGCCTAACGTTCTATAATATCTTCCTTTTGTATCATCTAGAATAATGCTTCTTCCTTTACTATGTTTCGTATGTTATTCTACTTCTTCTATTATATCACTTCGTCTATTGTTACGCTTCGTCTGGTGTTGCGCTTCGTCTGGTGTTGCGCTCCATCTGGTGTAGCACTTTGTCTAGTGTTGCGCTTCGCCTAATGTAGTGCTTCGTCTAGTGTAGTGCTTCGTCTGTTGCTGCGTTTTGTCTATTATTACGCTCTGTCTAGTGTCTCTCTTTGTTTGGTGTAGCCCTTTGTCTGGTGTAGAGCTTCGTGTTATTGTGTTTCATCTGGCATTGACCACGCACCTTCTAAGTTGATTAAGTGCTACTTACATTTTTCTGTATACTTAACAAATTTATCAAAACAGTTCATACATTTCAAAGATTTTTATTACTTGATTGTCATCAAAATTAATAGAAGTGAAGTCCTCTTGACCCAACAGTATGTTTTAAGAATAAAGTAGGTCCTTAGTCTTAAAACATACATTTTAGCATTTTCTTCTTATGGACCACAATCTTGATGAGTGGTGAACTCATATGTGTTTCATCATAATTCTTGATATGGTCAGAATGGATTTTTACAGAGTTTTAATTCAGTGTCTGCATGTTGGAATTATTAATTGAAACATGTATCAAGGAGCATTCACTCAAATAAAGAGTTTATAGTGATATCATCACTTATAGATGTTTTATGGAGATTGGTGATTAAATTGGCGTCAGGAGTTTGATGAACTAGCTACCCATCAAATCCTAACACCAAAATGATATTTTGTGCGTTAACACCATATAGGGCAAAATGGGAGATCTAGAAGGAAATACCAACATTAGTATTCTTTCTACACTTGCGGAGCCTCTTCAAGTCTCTCTCACAAAGTATTCCTTATTAGCTGTATTAGCCTTTCCAAGCTCTAGCCTTCCTTTCTCTCTCTAAAAAAGTATTTTTGAGCTTTGGGTTACAGATGTATTTTCTCAATTCTTTTGCACTTTGAATACAGAATTTTTGCTAATGTAAAAGCATTTCTTATTTTAGTCTTCGACTAGAAAAAGTATTTATAGCCTAAGTCTCCAACCGTCTTCTTAAAAACTGCTTCTTGAATCTTCTAGAAATAGTCATTGGTTGTTATTTTGCTTCGTCTATTATATCGATTCATCTGTTGTTATGCTTCCTCTGGGGTTGCATTTCATCTGGTGTAGCGCTTCGTCTGGTGTTGCGCTCCATCTGGTGTTGTTCTTCATCTGGTGCAACACTTTGTCTATTATTGTGCTTCATCTGGTGTAGCCCTTCATATGTTGTTACGCTTCGTCTGCTGTTGCATTTCGTCTAGCTTTAACTGCGTACCTTTTGAGTTGACTAAGTGTTACTTACATTTTTCTGCACACTTAACAAATTTGTCAAAACAGTTCATACATTTTTAAGATTATTATTATTTGATTATCATCAAAATTAATAGATATGAAGTCCTCTCGACTCAACAGTACATTTTTAAGAATAAAGTAGGTCGTTAGTCTTAAAACATACATTTTAGCATTTACTTCTTATGGACCAGAATCTTGATGAGCGGTACACTCATATGTTTTTTATCATAATTCTCGATATGGTTAGAATGGATTTTTACAGAGTATTAATCTAGTGTCTGCATGTTTCAATTATTAATTGAAACATGTATCAAGGAGCATTCACTGAAATAAAGAGTTTATAGTGATATCATCACTTCTAGATGTTTTATGGAGATTGGTGATTAAATTGGTGCCAGGAGTTTGATTGACTTGCTACCCGACAAGTCTTAACACCAAAATAAGATTTTGTGCATTAATCACCATATCAGGCAAAATGGGAGATCTAGAAGGAAAGACCAACATTAGTATTCTTTCTACACTAGCAGTGTCTCTTCAAGTCTCTCTCATAATTTTACATTAACTGTATTAGTCTCTCCAGGCTCTAGCCTACCTTTCTCTCTTTAAGAAAAGTATTTTTGAACTTTGGGTTACAGATGTATTTGCTCATTTCTTTCATATTTTGAATACATAATTTTTGCTAATGTAAAAGAATTCGTTATTTTAGTCTTCAACTGGAATTAGTATTTATAGCCTAAGTCTCCAACTGTCTTCTTGAAAACTGCTTCTTGAATGTAGCATCCCGTTACCGATGCGATGAGCATAGTGGTACGAGTACAGTTGTTAGTGCATAAATTGTGAGCGGGTGCTTTGTGGCCTCTGAGTATAGAGATATAGATCATTTTGCACATGCATTTGTAT
>JAOSBK010000090.1:0-24783 GCA_027568895.1 Erythroxylum shatona | reverse complement strand
GTATGGGAATTCCTATTTATTTAGTTTTTGGACTTTGTTTCTTTAGGCTTTCATATATTTTGGCCCAACTTTTTATTATTTAACCTAGGTATAAATATGTGTTTTAGGTCAAAATTTTCAGAACTTTTTAGATCATAATTGTTGAAAAGCCATCGGCTTCAATAAGGAGCAACATTATTCTCTTGTTCTTATTACTTTTCGAACCATCTTTCACTTATCAATTGCTTTCTCAATTGTGGCGTGTTGATTGTTAGTTTATCGGGATTTTATTTTGATCATCGGGATTATTTGGAACAAGTTTTCAAGAGATGTTGTAGAAATCAAATCTTGTGTATCCTTATTTTTTTCTTGTTTGTTGAATTCGAAATTTCCATCCTTCTTAATTCCTCAAGATCGAAAACACACCAAAACAAAACACCCATTGAAAACTCCATCAAATCGTCATCAATCCTTCCACGGTGCGCGTTGCTTGGTCCTAATCAATAATAAAACACAACAATCCTTATATAGAATACTTTGAAAATTTTAAGTTAAAAATATTACTTATACAATCATCACAATGCATATTTTCATATAAACCAAGTAGCGTTGCATATGAAATTCTCATATCAGGTCATTTTAATGAACTTATTTTTTAACAAGCACCAAATATTTGATTTAAATATCTTTATACTTTAATTTATGAGGTTGATTACTTTTTTATAAAGAAGAAATATAACATTTACTAGTCTTTTGATCTATTAATCCCTAGTCTGAATAGAGTAATAACTAGAAATAACTTAGAGATAATACTTAAATATAATATGAATATCATAATTATAATCTTATCATAATTTTATTTGTAATGTGTGTGTGTGTGTGTGTATACATACATAAAAGAAAGAATTTCTTAATAAATTATGTCACAAATATACAATCAATTAATTGAGTGTAAATAATACAACAATATGGTCCTTTGGCGTGACAAAAAAAGCAAGAAAAGGCAGTGGAATGGATAAGAAGATGAATTCATAAAATCTCCATTCAAGTTTTGGGGTTTTTAATAACTTTTTCTGCTTTAAGTTGTTTATGGAGAGTTTGTTAGTGATAAAAATTTAGCCTTTTCGGTTGTATTGCTCTTGATAACTAAGGAATTGAGTTGTTTCAAATTTTTATGGCTTATGGCTCTCATATTTGCAGTAGCCAATTTTCATGTTACAACATTTTGGTGGCATTTGATATTCATTAATCATCAATTAGTATGTTGAAAAACTTAACAAACATAACAAAAGATTTGGAGGTTATCAAAATTATATTTTCTTTCAGACTAGTTGACAGGTATAGGAAGGTAGACGACTCATTCAAAGTAATTGTAATTTTCCAATTGTGTCATGATAGTCCTTAGAAACCTATAAATGTGGTATGTCTAAATTTCAAAATATATGATTGTTTGAAAGGTATAATACAAGTGTTTTAGAAGTATAAGCTTTAATCTGAGCACTTTTGGAAGGTCTTACAAAAAGGGTTCAGAAACGGAAAGAGTGAAGACACAATGTAAATATATTTCTCCCTAAAATATTCAGTCGAATAAGAAAAATGCCAATCTGAATTGATCTAAATGATTGTTAGAACGAAGACAGTTCCAAGCAAGAAAGGAAGAAGATAGTAACCAAAAATCAACCCTTGTCCTAAGTTCTGATTGAAAATGGCCTCAAACTGAATGCATTTTTTCTCCCTTTCCTTAGTTACAACATGGTTTTAAATAGCAGAAGTCCCCTAATAGGGAACATAATAATAATCCATGTCATTATTACACCAAATAGTGGCCTTGGCATGGAGCAATAAAGCATAGAAAGTTGTCTCGATATCACGGAGCAAGGAGGAAAGTCTTACTACTGTACGGTGGAGTGAAACATCTCTATGAAGATTGTGGGTGTGACCTTGAGATTCAAATGACATTGTTAGTGTAGATCAATTTATTTTGACCTTACCCAAGGTTTGTAGCCATGTGACACCCAATATGGCATCAACTCTGCCTAATCCAAACATATAAAAATCATCCCAAGCATATTATAAATCAATAGATAAAGGAATAATGACACACAATCCTACGATGAGAGACCTGCTACTATCCCCCAACTGAACACCTAAAGAGCAACTGATTTGTCCGTCGAAAGTTGTAAATGGTTCACCACTTTTTGGGATAGAAAATTGTGAGAAGCATTGCTATCCAACATTATTACAATCTCAACATTAAAGAAGACCCTACAATTTTATAGTTTATGGTGAATTGATGCCACCAATAGAATAAAGAGGCAAGTCTAGTTGAGCTACCTGACCTTCAGATACCAAGGATGGAACAGGGGTGGGATCATCTACCTTAAGTGCGTCAAAATCCTCAATACTAATGTCATCACTTTTGCTACCAATAATTGTTTGAAGTTCCTTATTGGGATAGTCGTGAAGTAGATGATATGGTTGTTTACACTGGAAATAAAGACTTTTGTTGTAAAGGTTCGTGTACTCCTAATTTGAAAGGTGGCAGGCTGGTCAAGAAGGAGGACCCTCAAATATAGTTAGGTTGAAGGGGGAGCTAGTAGGAGGCAGTTGGGAGGAACATGCTTATCAGTAGAATGTTTGGTGTGGTCATGTATAGTGGCCTAATGTTCCTGACATGGAAGAGTAGGACCCCAACGATTTGTAACCAATGTTGGGTTTTTAGAAAATGATGCAGACCGCTGATGCTAGGATCGATACTTCAGTTTGAAATCATCCGTTAACAGAAGTTCTTCCTCCATACAACGAGCCATTTCCATGGCTTAAGTCAGAGTGCTAAGGCCAATGGTGCGTAGGTGAGCATACATTGTGGGTTGAAGGCCATGCATGAAATAACCCAAGTAGTGAGCATTGGAAAGACCTGAAACATATGTAACTAAGTCAAAGTTCTAGCGTGATTTGTTAAAGCCAACAAAACCAATGGAGGGCAGAGCCTTCCGTGCAAATGAGGGCTAGGGGCACCTTTTGGGTCTTTGTGGTTTGTTGGAGCTTAAAGTATTGCTTTGCACTCGTTAACTAGCCAATTACATTGGTCATCGCCATTGAACATTGGAAGCTCCAAGAATCTTGGAAAGGTGCTAGGTTCAAGAGTGACCGAGGTTGGTGGTATGGGTATTTGGTTATTGGGCATGGAGCTGTGGGTTGGAGAAGAGGGGCTAGGTTAGAGGTAGGTTTTAAATTTATGGTTTTTTTCAGCATATAAGTCACATATCATGATGTACAGTTCGATTAAGGTGGCAGCATTGGGTTGGATGTTTTTTTGCATGAAGGGAATGGCTTCAAGGCATTCCTCAAAGGAGGCCACCATATTTTCTAACTCTTCAAGCCATGAGTCAGATGTTAATCAGGTAGTGGGTATGAGAGGGTGGTGTTGGCAGTTCAGACCAATTTGTTAGAACGAAGATAGCTCCAAGCAAGAAAGGAAGAAGACAGTAATAAGAGATTAACCCTTATCCCAAGTTCTGATTGAAAATGGCCTAAAATTAAATATAGTTTTTTTTCTCCCTTCCCTTGGTTATAACATGATTTTAAATAGTAGAAGTCCCCTAATGGGGTATTCGTCAATTCCAACAATTATTTTTGACTTTCTTGCAATAGCAAATTAACAGTTATATCAAAGATAGCAATCTCATAATATCAAATTGTCTCAATCTTGCTATCTTCTGCTCTAGAATCGCATCTGGCGTGGCTTTGGAGTTGCCACCGTATTCTCCACGTGTCCGTTTTGTTAGCAAAAATAGAAATAATAATTAAATTGGAACGACTTATTTGAAATGTAAGGCATTGTGAAAAATCACGACCCTAAGTCAAACTTTTCTCCTCTATGGTGCAGCAAGACAACGAGAGTGGTAGAAGATGTGTGCCTTATTTAGGAAAAGTGAGCAGAATTGTGATCGTGAGAGTGAGTGAAAGAGTAGAAGTGAGGATTAATAGATATTAAAACAAAAGAAATGTTAAAACGTTAAAGGATATAATATGCATAATAACTATTACACGCTATAACTGTTAATGGATAATAAAGTTAAGAAACCGTAGGTCCAAGTTATAGAACAACAACACCAACAATCTCCCACTTGGTCCAAAACTTGAGAAACAAACTATAACAATTTAAGAGAAAAATACGTGAACAACCAGGTGAACTAAGTCTTGAAACTGGTGTCCAAGAAAATTGGAGACAGAACCTGCTAAAGAATTAATAGCTTCAAAATACCTAGTCTCATGATTGCTCTAGAGAGATAGCCTAATTACTCTTATAGGAGGGTGGCTAACCCCTCACAATTACAGAGGTGAGTCCATCAAGTGTGTACTGCTCACACCACCCAAACTTGGGCTATGGAACTCATTAAGCATTAAACAATCCAACCTCAACAAACACAATAAAGTCATGCTAAAGGATGATATTCAATAACTAAATATCTCAGTATTATTCCACAAATAATGTATAAGTAAGTAGTCACCACATAACTTCATTTGAACCATTGCACTTGGTTTCTCAAGTCGGGTGTTCATCACGAGGTTATTACACAATTGGGCTCAACCCAATCCCTTTAGCATGCTCTGAAACTAGTTTTCTACTCAAAGCTTTTGTAGATGGATTCGCTAAGTTTCTCTCTGACTTGACATAGTCTAGAGAAATTACACCATATCTAATTAAACTACAAACAATTTTATATCTCAATATGATATGTTTATTTTTGCCATTATATGCCTTATTCTTGGCAACATGAATGGCAGCTTGCGAATCACTGTGAAGGAACACAGAAGGAATTGGTTTTCCTAATGTGGGATATTTGCTAAGAGATTCCTTAGCCACTCAACTTCCCGTCCTGCCAATTCCAAAGCCATAAACTCAGCCCCCATTGTTGATCTCGCAATACACGTTTGCTTGGATGATTTCCAAGACACAACAGCTCCTGCTAAGTTAAAATTATAACCACTGGTAGAGTGTATATCATCATTCTCCATAACCCAGTTAGCATCAAAATACCCCTCTAATATAGGAGGATGACCACTAAAAGATAATCTATAATGCATAGCACCTTTCAAATACCTCAATAAATGAATATGCATTCCAATACTCTTGACTAGGAGTATGAGTATCCCTACTAAGTCTACTCACGCAATATGCAATATTAGGATGAGAATAGTTCATTAAGAACATCACACTACTAAGAATTTTAGCATACTCAGCTTGATTATACTGTCACCAAGATTTTTCTTTAAAGCAACACTAGCATTATAGGGAATTTTGACTGGATTAACATCATAGTAACCTAATTTTTTTAAAATTTTTTCAACATAATGAGTTTGATTCAACCTAAAACCAAAGTCAGTCCTATCAAATTTGATTCCCAAAATAAAGTCCACAGGTCTAAGATCTTTCATATCAAAAGAAGACTTTAGCAAACTCTTGGTAGTATCAATGACAAACAAACTAGTACAAAAAAAAGTATATCATCCACATAAAGAGTTATGATTGCACAGCCATTCATATTAGATTTCAAGTAAATGCAAGAATCAACATCACAAGAGGTGAAACCAAGTTTGAAAATATCACTTTCAAATTTCTCATGCCACTGTCTAAGAGCTTGTTTAAGTCCATACAAACCAACTTACACACCTTTTGTTCTTGACCAGGCACTCTAAACCCCTCCGGTTAAACCATATAAATTTTCTCACCTAGATCACCATTTAAGAAAGTTGTCTTAACATCCATTTGGTGCACATGAAGTTTAAATACTAAGGTAATAGCAAACAACATCTTTGTAGATGCAATTTTAGTAACAGGAGAGTAAGTGTCAAAAAAGTCCAATCCTTCTTTTTGTTTAAAGCCTTTAATCACAAGTCTTGGCTTGAACGTCTCAATGATTCCTTTAGGTCTCAATTTCTTTTGAAAATCCACTTAAGCTCTAAAGACTTACACCCTCGAAGTAGATTAACTAAAACCTAAGTGTTATTAGATATGATTGACTCTAATTCAGTATCTATGGCTTCCTTCCAAGACATAGCATCCACAGATTTCATAGCTTCCTCATAAGTTTTAGGATCTTCCTTAATAATATAAGACACCACAAAAATATTGTTTATCTCCTCAAGTTTTGTCACCACAAAAGAAGTAATAAAATCATAACCAAAACTAGTAGGTACTCTAGCTCTTTTTCTTTTCGATAGTTCAATATTTTCCTCTTCCTCTACTTCATCGTTAGTAGAAGAACTAGGGACAGACTCTCTAGGAACTTGTACACTCACTTTCATAGGAAATATATCCTCAAAGCATACTGCATCTCTTGAGTCTATAATTAGTCCATAAGTGTTAGATCCCTCTTCTTTAACCATAAATCTGTAGGTAGCACTATTAGAGGCATATCCTATAAAAATTGAATCAATAGTCTTAGGCTCAATTTTCTTCCTTTTATGTTCAGGTAGAGCAACCTTAACAAGACACCCCTACACTTTAAAAAAACACAAGTTAGGTGGATAACCTTTCCAAATTTCATAAGGGGTTTGATCTAGTTTCTTATGAGGGACTCTCTTTAGAACATAACAAGCTGAAAGAGTAGTTTCTCTCTACATAAAATCAGGTAATCCTGAGGAAATCAACATTGCATTCATCATGTCCTTAAGTGTTCGATTTTTTCTCTCGGCTATTCCATTTTATTCAGGAGTATAAGGGGCTGAAAGCTCATGAATAATACTAACTTTTTCACAAAAATCAGTAAGAAAATCAATACTATACTCACCACCTCGATCAAACCTTAATCTCTTAATTTTCCTTTTCAATCGACTCTTAACCTCAGCTTTGTATTTCATAAACATTTCCTTTGCTTCATTTTTATTTTTCAATAAGTAAATCTTAGTAAATCTAGGTCAATCATCCACAAAGGTAATATAATATCTCATGTCTCCTTTACTCATACAATTCTTAAAATCACCTAAATCTATTTGCACCAAGTCCAACAATTGTGACTCTCTCTTGGTCATTGATTTAAAAGGTCTCTTAGAGTGTTTAGCCTCAACACAAATTTGACAATTTTCCATTTTATTAGTGATATGGGTAGGTAACAAGTTTAAGCTTTGCATCCTCTTAATCGACACATTCACATGCCCAAGTTTAGAGTGCCATAGGTCTAAAGACTCAACAATATAGGCTGAAGAAGTAGATGCATTCATCTCAATGTCAAGTACAAATAAGCCCCTATTACAAAACCCTTTTCCAACAAAATTTCCATTCTTAGTCAAAACTATTATCATAATCAAAGGTCAGTTTAACACCAACTTTGTTAAGCAATGCACCAAAAATCAAGTTTCTACGGACATTAGGAGCAAACAAAACATTTTCTAATGCCAACACTTTTCCAGAAGTGAGTTTGAGAGTGACTTTGCTAACTCCTTGGATAGGAACTCTACAAGAGTTGCCCATGTATACGAATTCACCATCAGTAGCATCATTCACTTCCTTGAACAAGTCCTTGTTGGTGTAGATGTAGCATATGGCTCCTGTATCAACAATCCATTTGACCAGATTTCCAACAAGGTTAACTTTAGACACCATAGCAGTAATGATCCCTTCATCATCGCCAGCTTCAACCATATTAGCTTAAGGCTTAAAAAGCTCTTGTGGTTACCCCGTTGGTACACCATTTGGTTTCCTTTCTCGAACTGTCGTGGTTTCTATCCTTGGCCTTTCTTCTCATAGTTGATTCTAGCTTGACAATTGGTAGCAGGATGGCCTGGCTTGTGGCCAACAGCCATCATCAATCATTTTGCTCTTAAACTGACCCTGTTTGTTGTTGAAAGATTTGTTTTGTCCACCATTCTTCTTGAAATTATTAACATTTCTATATTCTACCATATGAGCCTTAACAGTAGGGATAAGGGTGAGTGTTTTGGTCTTATCTTGTGCATGGTTGACATCCTCAATCTTTATATGTCCTATCAACTCTTAAAGCTTCATGTCTTTCTTTTCATGACTCAACTAGTTTTTATACTCATTCCATGAGGTAGGTAGTTTCTCAATAAAGGCATTAGCTTGAAACAACTCACTCATGTTCATACCCTCGACAAGGATTTTAGCAACTACATTTTCATACCCATGTAATTAGTCCATAATAGGCTTATCATCAATAATGGTAAATTTTAACCACCTAGCAACTGCATGTTTCTTAGTACCGACATCATTCATTTCATATTTCACTTCTAAAGTATCCCAAATTTCCTTAGCACTTTTATACTTACAGTAGCTATCAAACAAAGGGTTGATCATATGGTTGAGTAATACTCCCCTAACAATACAATTATCCTTAATAGTCTTAGGGTCAATATTGTCACTAGGAGTCTCTTGAAATAGTACATAATCGATTTCGTATTGTTGGAAGTAAAAAATAATTTTCTCAGATCCATCATTTAAAATTTCTCCCATCTAAAGACTCTAATATAGTTAGCTCAAGTATAATTTTCGAGGCTACGGTGATAGGGGTTGAACCTATTTAGAGAGCAGTAAGTGTAGAACCTACATTGGTCTCATTTGCAGACCCCATATTAAATCAAAAATAAAATGTCTCATACAAAATAATCAAACAATATGAAGAAACAACACCGTATTCCGACTTCTACCAAAATAAATACGTAGCAACAAAATTGCAGTAATTTCCAACAAATAGTAGCAGTGCAACAACAATATTTCTGACTTGGATTGTTAGCACGAAAATAGAAAAAATAATTAAATTGGAATGACTTATCTAAAATGCAAGCCATCATGAAAAATCATTGCTCTAAGTCAAAAATTCCCCCTCTATGATGAAATCGGACAACAGGATTTATCACAAGGTTAACGACTTCTCCACTAGTATCGGTGCACTCAAAAGGGCGAAGTAGGAAATGTCTTCAAAAATTAATAAACACCGATAAAGGCAAAATTGAAAAGACAAGAAGATTGTGTATAAAAGGTGTTTTTCATGTAGAAGAAGATGTGTGCCTTATTTAGGAAAAGTGAGTAGAATTGTGATTGACGGAGTGAGTGAAGGAGTAGAAGTGAGGGGTTTTTATAGCATAAACAATTACAAGAGGCATTAATTGATATTAAAGCAAAAGAAGCGTTAAAACGTTAAAGGATATAATATGCATAATAACTATTAAACTTTATAGTTGTTAATGGATAATAAAGTTGAGAAACCATAAGTCCAACGTTATAGTTGTTAATGGACAATAACGTTTGAAAAACCCCCTTTTTCTCATGGCTCATCTCCCCTGGTGGCATAACAATGATGGGGTTGCCTTCAGTCAAAACAGCCGTCATATCGTGGGGAACATAGCTTCTTTAGGGATGAAGGTATGGATTTAATCCTCAAGGCAAATGCTTCAAGTTCATCGGTTGGGTGGATTTTGCAACACCAGCGGGCCTTGCTGCTAATATCCCGACAAACCCTCCAATTATATAAGACATTATTATGGTAATTATAATTAAATCTTCGGATCTTAAACCATGGTTGGATGAACGGTTAAAGATATTAGCTTTACCTTAGTTTAGCTTGTTTAAATCAGTTTATGGTGCTTAATATAAACTTTAACCGAGCTGCAAGTAAATGATGTGAACATACAAATTAGGATATTCTGGCAGAAATGACGATCGATAGGCAAGAAACATAATGACATAATGGGAATAGAGAGATTAGATGCAGTGAAACTGTACGATGAAACCAAACATTCCGAAATTGAAAGCACTTAATCCTTTGAACTTGGCAAGCCCTCTGGATTACATAATCATTCCATTGGCAAAGTTAATAGCGACACACTCTACAAGGAACTATGAATGTAGTCAATACTCCCAGGTCAAGGGAAATCACATATACAAACTTATAGTACATAGAAAGGCTGGACCCAATTATGATACACAGCTTCCTGAAAACCCATGCCAACATTCTGCCAAAAACTCTCACCAGCAGCGTCTAAGTGTATTGCTCGTTTGTTCCCAAAACAATCGACTTTACAGAAATTTTACATCTAGGTTGTCTCTCTTATTGCCATTGATCGTGGGTACTCCTTTCTGTTGGTGAGCCGGGAACAAAAGGAACAAAACCCCGGCCACCAAACACAGGACGCATGAAGGCATTGTCAAACTTGCGCCAGTAGTAATGAACAGTGTGTGTTGGCGTTGTCAGGAGGGCACGTAAACTGTTTGGCCGAGGAGGGCCACTAATATCATCCAAGGAATCTTGTCCCTCTCCAAGAAGAGGCACTAGTACTGATTTTGAGGAGATTGGATCCGATGCATCTGTGACACTTTTCGAAATTTCTTTTGTATGAGGCAGCAAAAATCTTATAAGAGGTTTAGTCATCAAACCGAACACCTGATCAGAATCAAGAGGGAAATGACTCAGTTCCGTAATGAAAATCATCTCACTAAATTTGTAAAATTTACGAAGACTAAGATGCAAGTACAAGAGAACCAGTGGCTTGTTGTTAGTGGTTCATCTCCAGTTATCAACCTTGCAAATTTTTATTGACATCAAATAAGCCAAATTCTGTTATAAGATACTCAAAAAGCAGCCTGTAACTACTCACTCCATAGCAAAGAGAAATCATACCACTGTGCTAAAAAGAACAACTGTGATGGTGCTCGTGATCATTATTGCATTATCTCGCACATTAGTATGTCCCAAGCTTGTAAACTGCACTCACGAGGAAGATCGTCACAAATGTAGGCATAACTATCAATGTTATTGGAAAGATAAAATAAGGGGAGCAATACAGTGTTACCTTATTGTATGCAAGGGCCATTGACACAGCACCTCTCATTAGACCAGCCCACCATATCACAACCTGAAAAAATCAACCTCAGGTCAATTCTTTGATTGGTTGATAAAAGTACAGTAAAATCACAGAAGCATAAGGATTTACCTGCTGCTTGATGCTGATCTTTTCATTACGTGATTTCTTCGATAGGTTGGATATAAAGGATAAGGGAAAAACAAAAGCTGCTCTTCCAAGTAAAACTAGTGCCAGTAGTATTGAACTCACTGCACCCGATGTTTTAGGGCTTCAACACATACCACCAACAACAAAAGGAAGAAAGTATCTCAGTATATTAGTTTTATGCAATACACTTTTAAGAGTATAATGTATGTGGAACCAAGGTGCGGTTGAAAGCATAAATAAACTATAAACGGTCAGTTAAAATACCTATCACTCACAAATCTCCATTTCTCGATGTCCAAGGCATCCATACCAACATAGAGGAAGATGAAAATCTCAGCAACAAATGACAAGGTTGCAAAAGCATGCCTGTGAGTTTGATGAGATTCAAAGGATTATGAGAAATACATGGAACTAGATTAAAATACAACCACCATCTTGCATGAACCTTCAATGAATTTCCGCTAGTACATACTTGGTAGTAACCCTTGAACTCTCAGTTACATTGTGCCAGGTGTAATGAGACATCACAATCCCACAGAAAAATACAGTGAGAATGCCACTCAAGTAGAATAGCTGCAGAAAGTAGGAAATCATCAATGGTTACTCCCAAACTAGTGACCGCATTGGAAGAAAACAGAAAATAAGAAAAGTTAAAAAGAATCATACCTCAGCTAGCATATATGAAAGGTACGCCATGAGCATCATTAGGGCAACTTCACGATCAGTTGAATGCCTAATTCATCATTTAGTCAGTGCTGTTAGTTTAATGTATCAACAATGTTTAAAGAGATCAAGAATCTATTGTTAAAAATTCAACTAAGAAAATTCTTGAGAAATGGATATAAGATCACAATTGCATTCATATGAGATGAGAAGAAAAGTGCACTTAGCAAATCAAGAGCCTCAGATACCAAACAAAAAGATCCAATGAAATTTTAAAGTTTCCTTCTTTGCGAACTTACAAAGTTATTGTTCGGTAGACAGCAAGGAAATTTTTAAGAAAACTAAGAAAATAGGGGAGTTGGAATGTATCAATGTCAAATTTTAGTATATTACACTCCCTATGTGTGTATCTTAAACACTCCCAAATTTAAAGACCCACAAATACGTGAAAAAGTACCCTTGTACAAAAAATTTGCACTGTAGAAGTTATGGAAAATAATAAGCTTCATCTAGATATATATATATATTTGAAAGCCTTATCTACATATACATATATTTTTGAAAGCTTCATCCACATATATATATATATATTTAAAACTTCATCTAAATATATATTTTTTTCCCAAAACTTCATCTAAATATTTGTAATTTAACTGACTCCATCATCCATTTAACTAACTGAAATGTCAAATCATCTACCCTGATTTTAGCAAATTGTTTCCCCTATTGTACAAGAATGGAATTATGATAGGGGGAACCAAGAGAACTTTGAAAATTAGCACAGTTACCTGCCAAAATAAAGTTTCTTGATGATGTAAGCACTCAGTAACCCAGCCTGCAAATAGCCATATGAATTTCAGAAATTGTTGTTCAGTAAAAACAAAGTCTGTGCATGTACACGTCTGTCTATGTAATAAGTGAGCATCTGGGTGGTTACGTGAGAGAGATAAACAGAACAACAGAGACTTACTATCACTCCAAGCATGGTGCTTGTGAAAAATAAATAGAAAAAGCTGCCAAGAAACTGCCCAGCAATTCTGGGACTGATATTACTTAGATCAAAGCTCTGAATTGCATTAAAAAGCACAACTGATGTGGCATCATTTACAACACCCTCTCCGAAAACCAGGCTGTAAAGTAGAGGAGTCTCATCCTGATTAAGGACCTGCACTACATGATATGGAACAAGTTTAGTTTCTATCTGAATGTATATTATTATAAACCTAAAACAATGGAATTAGTTCGATTAAAACAGACCTGCAATGTGCAAACGGAATCTGTTGCAGCAAATATAGCACCAATTGCTGAAAATTCACATAAATGAGTTGGCACAAATTCAAGAAGAAACACAAAACTGAGATCGGAAAGAATCAAGGAAATACAAAAATTACCCAGATAATCCCCTATATCAAACGAACCGATATCCAATTTTGTGAAGGCTAGTATAACACCTGTAAATTAAAATTCAGTATTATTCCAAATCTTTAATTAGTCATCATATATACCCTGAGCATAGCAGTTGTTGATACAGAAAACATTTAAAATGCAACACTTATAAATGGTGCTCCACACAAGAACCATTCTGACAAGGAATAGCAAAACCAACAGAAACAGATCCCATATGTTAAATTTAGGCTGCAATCATAAAACACAGGGCCTCTAAATGACAAATTCAAGACAACAAAGTTAATGATCTAATTTTCAATAGTTCCATCCTGAACCAGGAATGACATGAGAATTTTGAAACAATTATATAGATTACTCAAATAAACAAATGGCCATCCATGAAATCTTATATAATTCAGATAATCGAAGTAAGGTCATATTTAATTACTTATAGTAACAGAATGATAACAGTAAAAGTAAAAGGAATACACCAAAGCATCGCCCTGTTCAAGTATGTATTACCTACAGAGAATCTAAATTGCTTGACATGGGGTATACAGACAAGCTTGATAAAAATTACAAAGTAGCAATAAGATTGATGTCTAACAATCTCAGTCATACCTATAGATATGACGCAACAAGATATTAACGTTCCAATAGCTCCAAATAACATGATTGTCATGAAGTTACGAAAAAATTGCTTCTTCTTCACCTGAAATCTGACACGTAAAATACAGTCAACTAACCTAAAAACAAAATATAATCGCAAGCAAACTGAGAAACTGCCACCCGCCCACCAACCAGGAAAAAGAAGGCGAAAAGTTAGATTCCATAAATGCACACAAATTTACTAATTATGCTAAATCGAGGAGCATTTTTCTTTAACTGTTTACATGACAACCTAGAGCATAAAAATAAGTAGGACGCTAAACATACCCAGCATTAAAGATAATAGGTGGCAGAAGATAAATAAAGAAAAGATCCTCGCTAAAGACCAAAAGATGTGAGCTTTTTCCTCCACTGATTAGCAATATGACAACACCAGTGCACACACCCTGCCAACAATCCACGAAAAGATCAGTGATGTACCAGCAAAGAGATCTCAAAGACAATACAAGCACAAACCCACAAACCAACTAGGAGAATTGTCAAGTAATTGACTTCAAGATTGAAAAGTTAAGGAAGAAAAAGTCAAGGGCGAGAATAGAAACTGACAATGATAAGCGCAGTAATGGATTCGTTCATCCAACGATTCTCTTCCAAAAGATGGCCGATCACAATACAAGCGCAAAGCAGCGCTACGAAGAGGTTCATGGATACCACAGAGGCATGGTCAGATGTGGAAAGCATTTGCAATCTCGACACAAACGAGCTTATATAAGCGTCCATTGTGCAAAGCCTATATATTATTTCGATCAAATGGCCGACTGGGCAATCTACTTTTGAGCAAAGAAATTCAGAATCCAATACACAAACTGATAAATTTATGTCTCTGAACCGTCCATTCCAAGAAGCATCTACTCTCGTAAAACAGGAGTCTCCCTGCATTTAAGTAAATCATAATTATAACATAGATATGCTTGAAATCCATGCATGCACGCCTTTGTTTTGATGTGATCGAATGCCGTTGGATGCCAAAACTCGTATTGAAAGAGAAAAAAGTTTCAATATTTGAGAAATAAAGGCAAAAATAAGCAAATAAAAAACAAGAAAAAGGTATGCTATCCCGACAAACCAACATAAACAAACAACAGCACAAATATAGCAAACCCTCGAAAAAACAGATACACATAAACGATCCATGCGTATCAACACAATTCCTCATCAAATCAAAAGCTGGCATTCATTACCTTTGGATTCCAGAAAACGAGAGCAATTCAGCGAAATTCGCCCACCATGCAGAGAGAAAGAGAACAAAAGAAGATCTACGGTTGGAACGAAAGATCCGAATTAGCGAGAGACGCACATCAATTACGTTAGAGAAAAGGGAGAGAGGGGAAAAATGAAGAGAGATTTGAAAAGTCTGGGGGAGAGAAGGAGGAAAGAAAGCTGTGGAAAGAGCGAGAAAAAGGAAGAAAATAGTCAGAGAGCCACAATAGAAGCGTGTGGTTCGGGAGGGGGAGCGTAGAGTAATAGGAATAGCAGCAGAGGAAAGAAAGACGATACAATGATGAGAGCTTTTAATATAATTTTATTCCTATTTATTTAATACCAGGGTATGTATAAGTGTTCTTTGTATATTTAATTTCATGATCTTATATTAAAAAAAGGATAATATAATTCCCAAATCGAAAAGGAAACAACCCATCAGCACCACAACTTTAATTGGTGAAACGCAACGGACTTCCCATGCCTTTGCTCTAGAGTTAGGTAGTATCACGGTTCTTCCAACAAAGTAATACACTTTACTTTATACGACATCATTTTATATACATTCAACGGAAAATAATGTCATAACGAATAAAGAATCTGAACCCTTTTTTTCCAAGTTGGAACATTTGTTGTCTTCGTGTCGTTAAAAAACATATTGGATTTTCATATATTATTGTTTGAATTATTAAGCCACCAGACAAGTGACATGTGTGGTCTATGTGCCAGCTGTTATAACATCTGAAGAAACGAAGTATAAGTTGAAGACCACAACGTACTTATCCGATCGGTCAGGACGGTTATGTAATTGATAAGTTGTGAAAGCTACAGCACTCGCGAATACAGCTAAGCATCTGAAAACTTGTCAGATCCCCTCCACACAGAAGCTGCTACCACCATGTCTTCCGTGCTCATGTTCCACGTTCTTAATTCTCAGCAGTCAGCACCACCCACCAGAGCGTGATCGTATGAGCAACTTGGTCCGGTCCGATAATTGCACCCTTGTATCGTCTGAAGATACTGGACCACCTTCTTTTTTTTTTGGAGTCCACACAAAAACTCAATAAGTGAACTAGTGAGGCTCTTCGCCTCTCTCTCCACACATGTTTTCCTTACAAAAAGGACAATAGGATATTTTCTTCAAAAAAAAAAAAAAAAGACAATAGGATTATGGAGTTCGGCGTGTCGTTTGTTTCTAAAAACAAAGCTTATGTTATAGGATCACGGAACCTTTTATTTTTCTACTTAAACATATATACATCATACATGGTATTGTAGTTATAGTAGATGAATGAGAATAAAAGAGTGCATAAAAATGTTATATATATATATATATGTCTGTATATGAGTACGATCATATGATCTACCCCTCTACCCAATTCAATTTCTCAAACATAAATCTTAGATCAGTCAATCGATTTATTGTCCAACTCACGTTATGCTTATGGTGTATCAAAGACTCTAACCGCCTAACTCATCTTTCTATTACAACCAACCTTCTAGATACTAACTGGACTTACTGAGTCCATTGCAGATCAATTTAAAATTTTAAATCCATTGAAAAGTTAAATTTAAGCTTAGCTGGCCCAAAAATACCGAAAAAGTATAAAAAATAAGACTTGAATTTACTAATTGTCTATGTAATGGAGCGCCGCGAGAATATACACACGCCATGATTCTTATTAGCATCCCTGTTACATCTGTGTATATTTCTTACATTTAAGGGTCAACGTCGGTACTTTGATTGCGCATTTCACAACTTTAAGTACTGAGCAGCCCCGATGACTCGAAGTAATCAACACGAGATTGTCTTACTATGAGGTCCAGATTGGGTGGCGTGCTCTAAAAGAGGGATGGTGTAAGATTAACGCCAATGGTGCCTTCAAGGTGTCTTGTAGGCTTGCCTAGAGGATTGATAAGGGATGATTGTGGGAATTGGAATAAGGGTTTTGCCTTTTGTATTGGTAGTTGCACTCCTATAGCTTTAGAGCTTAGGGGAAGCTCTTAAGGGGTTAGAGTTGACTTGGAATTTAGGAGCTAGAAGAGTGATTCTGGAGCACTAAAAGAAAATTTTAAATTATCGATAGAAGATTACCGACAGAACAATTTTTGTATTAACTTAGTGATAAAAATTGATTTTTTGTCAGTAATTTTGCGACAGAAAAGAAATCTGTCAGTAAAGATGGAGGGAATTTATCCACGAAATTTTGTCGATAGAATCTAATGACAGAATAATGAAGGTCGTCATAAAAATAAGTAGCAATGATTGGCAGGAATAATAAGCGTAAGAGTTTAGTCTGTTGGTGAAATTTAAATTTAGACTACGTCGTCTGGATCTTCGACTTCAACATTTTTAATAAAAGAAAATGACATCGTTTGGTGCTTTGAACTTAAACCTACAGCCGAATGCCCCCCTCACTCCCCTGCTTATTTTTTGATTGTTTTCTTCCTTAATTGTCGATGTTCATCTTCTTTCTTAATCGCCAGCATTCATCTTCTTTAGCTTTTCTTCCATTGTCCATCGTCTTCAGTTAATCATCTGTCGAGGTTAGTCATCGACGATTTGCTTTTAGGTTTATTTTTTTGCCAGAAGTTTTATTGTTAAATGCTTATATGATTGTCGGTTTTGTTGATGTGGTTTGAGTATTATGCATTTTTGTCAACTATGGTTGGTTCATTTTTTGTTTCAACGTGTTTATGTTGGTGAATAATGGAAAAATCCTGTGGTTTTGTTATTATTTAGAGATTAATTTGGTTTGCTTATGAATTGTTTGATGAAATGTCCCTTAGGAATATTCGTGAGACTTAGTTAATTGTTAGATATTTATAATCTTATCAACTTATTTTCTGTCTCATCTTTAACTAAGCCATGAATGTAAGCATAAGTTTTTTTTTAAGTTTTTGGGAAATTAGACATAGTGAGCCTGATTGTTCCCTTTTATGAGTTCATTGACTATGCAAGATTAATGAAACTCGTGATACTCACATATGTTGTCCATTAATTATAAGAATTATAAGCATTTCTCTTTGATTTTATAAATAGTTTGCATGTAATCTTTGCCCATATGATAGAGTTTTTGTAAAAGGAGAAAGAGAAGTTATTTATTTTTCTCTTTTTGATGTTTATCAATTTATACATCATATATATTTTTATGTTAACAAAAAGGGATATAATGATATTTAACTTGATCTTTTCAAGATGCATGAATTAAGACGGAGCATGCACTGCATTTTCGTATAAAGGGAGCTTACTCAAGGTCATTTATTTTTCCTAATATCACAAAATATTTTTCCATAATGAAAAGAATGGAGATTTTGGGACTAAATGACTTTCTAACCGATAGTTTTGATGAGAACAAACTACTATTATCTTTATCTTTAGTGATATTAATAACTTAATATGTAAAAGATTAAGTTCAATGGAAAATAAAGTGAGAAAAGGAACTAATTGAATCATGTTGTAATTAAAGGATGAAGGAAATGAGAAAAGTGGAGCACATATGCAATTCAAATGAAGAACTAGGTGTTATGTACGATCAATCACAATAATCAAAGAACAAGTGTGAAGATAAATAAACACACACAGATTTACGTGGTTCACCAATGTTTGGCTACGTCCATGGCGGCTAGGGTTTTATTTCACTGTGAATATTTTCGATACAGGTGCACTAGGAGAATAAAACGTATTTATATACTTAGGAAAATACAAAATACATAACTGCCCTCTAATAACTGATCACCTGGTGTAAAGTCTAAATATATTATCAGGCTCTACATCTCAACAATTCTCCCACTTAGATACTAATCCAGTCAACCTAACCATCTTCATTCTCCATGCCAATGTACCCAACAAACTTACTTAGCCACAACATCTCCCACGATAAGGTAGAAGACCAACCGAGGCCTTGTACAGCCCCAGTTTCCCAGCATCAACACCTTTAGTTAACATGTCTGCTGGATTCTTAGTACCATCAATCTTCTTCAAATATATCTACCTTCTTCCACTAAACTGCGAGTGAAATGGTACCTACGTCGGATGTGCTTAGTTATGAAATGATACACTGGGTTTTTCACCAGTTGTATGACACTCTAACTATCAGTGAAGAGAACCTTGCCATACTGCTTCTTGCCCAACTCTTTCAACTAATCAGTCAACTATATCATCTCTTTACCAGCTTCAGCTATTGCAACATATTCAGCCTCTGTAGATGACATAGAGACATACTTATGAAGTTTAGAAATCTAGCTCACTGCTGTCCCATCTATAGTGTAGACATACCCGGATTTACTCTTGCTTGAATCCATATCTCCACTAAGATCAGCATCAACAAAACCCTCTAGTACTACCTTGCCATTTCCATAACAAAGTGAGATACTAACTATTCCTTTCAAGTATCTCAGAAGCCACTTCACAGCTTCCCAAAGCTCTTTCCCTGGATCTGACATGTATCTGCTCACAGTTCCCACTGCATGTGCTATATCAGGCCTAGTGTAGACCATGACATATATCAAACTCCCAACTGTAGAAGCATAAGGCACTTTTGCCATGTGCTTATGTTCCTCAGCTGTTTTGAGTGATTGCTCATTTGACAATTTGAGATGGTTAGCCAGAGGCGTGCTCCTGGGTTTAGCATCATCAACTCTGAACCTGGACAACACCTTCTCAGTGTATTACTCCTAGGACATGTTTAGAATTCCAATAGACCTGTTTGAGGAAATCCTTATCCCTAGAATCTGCTTTGCTGCGCCCAAATCTTTCATCTCAAACTTTGATGACAATCTCCCTTTAAGATTATTTATCTCCTTCATACTTAAACCTGCAATCAACATATCATCCATATACAGAAGTAAAATAACAAAGGAATCAGTAAACTTCTTGATGTAACAACAATGATCCTTTTTACTCCTGTGAAAACCATTTCTGAACATGAAAGAGCCAAAATTCTTGTACCACTGTCTTAGAGCCTACTTCAATATATACAAGCTCCTCTTGAGCTTACACACCATGTGTTCCTTACCAAGAACCTCATATCCCTCAGGTTGCTGCATGTAAATTTCTTCCTCTAGATCCCCATGTAAAAATGTTGTTTTTACATCCATCTGCTCAAAGTGCAAGTCTTCCGCTGCAACAATACTCGGCAAAATTATGATTGTAGTTAACTTCACAACAGGAGAGAATATTTAAGTGTAGTCAATACCTTTCCTTTGTGAATATCCCTTAACCATTAATCGAGCCTTGAACCTAATTGTACCATCAGTTTCATTCTTGATCCTGTAGACCCACTTGTTCAACAAAGCTTTCTTCCCTGCAGGCAACTCAGTTAACTACCAAGTATCATTCTTCTCAAGTGAACATATCTCATCATCTATGGCTTGCTCCCACTTGATTGAATCCTTCACCTGCAAAGCCTCATCAAAGGATTTTGGTTCCCCTCCATTATTCAACAACAAATAATGCAAGGATGGTGAATACTTTTCTAGTGACTTAGTAACCCTGATAGATCTCCTCAACACCGGCTCAGGTGTGACTGGTTGCTGTTCTAGTTCTGCAATAGTATTTTCTGAATTTTCCTATGGTCTTATTGCAACATCTCTAGGTAAAATTTCCTGTAACTCAACCTCAGCTTTTACTTCTTCTACATCTTCGGATCGTACCCTAAACTTGTCCTTATACAGGACATTCTTATCAAATGTCACATCATAGTGTCTCAAGATCTTCCTATTCTTGTCATCCCAAAATCTATATCCAAATTGATCCTAACCATACCTAATGAAATAGCACTTCAAAGCTTTTGCATTAAGCTTGTCTCTCTTCTCTGGATCAACATGAACATAGGCAGCACACCCAAAAGTTTGCAAATGAGTAAACTTGACCTCTTTATCTAACCAAACCTCTTCTAGCATCTTGAAACCCATAGGAACTGAAGGTCCTCTATTTATCAAGTATGCTACTGTACTCATTGCATCTGCCCAAAACATTTTTGGCAGCCCAGCATGTAGCCTTATACTTCTTGCCCGCTCATTTAACGTTTTGTTTATCTTTTCAGTAATCCCATTCTGTCTTGCCTTGCCAGGAACTGTCCTGGTGCACCTGATTCCCTCATCAGCACATAACTTCATGAATTCTATAGAATCATACTCTCCACCATTATCAGATCTTAAGCATTTAATCTTCAAACCAGTTTGATTTTCAGCTTCAACCTTCCAACTCTTAAAGGTAATAAACACATCTAACTTATGTTTAGAAATTAAACCCATACCTTCTTGCTGAAGTCATCAATGAAGGTAATGTAGTTTCTCGAACCACCAAGATAGGAGACTGGAGATGGCCCCCACATGTCTGTGTGTACTGGTTCTAACTATTCTACCTTTGGTTCTCTGCTAGCCTTTATGAAACTGGCATGTTTCTACTTTCCCATAACATAACTCTCATAAAAGCCCATATCAACAGATTTCAAATCTTGCAGATACCCCTTTGAAGCTAGCATCTTCATCCCCTTCTGACTCATGTGTCCTAGTTTGTTATGTCACAGACTCGAGCTCGATATACTATCAATTATAGCAACCATGTTAGAACACCCTGCAGTAGTGTATAAAGTATCAGATTTTGTGCCTTGTGTTATCACTATAGCTCCCTTCATAATTTTCCAGGAACTCTCCTCGGACACTATCCTATAACCCATACTGTCCAACTGACCGATAGAAATCAGATTCTTCTTCAAGTCAGGAATATATCTGACATCCTGCAGCTTCCATTTACTCCCACCTGAGCTCTGGATACACACATCCCTTTTTCCAGCAATCTCCAAGGCTTTATTATCAGTAGGATACACCTGCCTAAAATTTCCAGACTTGAAATTATGAAATAACTCTCTATTAAGAGAAGAGTGGAAGAGTGGAACGATGCATCAACATCAAGTATCAGATATACCTTATTAATGGCCAACGGTTTTTCATACATGTTTTCCAGAGCCTTCAGTACTCCTGTAGTGGTTGTCTCCTTAACGATGTTGAAGGCAACGTTTCTTGCCAATGACAAACGTATCAACCCTAGCGCCTGCCGATCTTTCAGATTCCAAACCTCCTGTTTCATGGTTTCTGGTTTCATCTCTAACAAGGGTTCGTGGAGGTTTCTCTGATACAAATAATATTCCATCTGCATCTTTCAGAAACTAAAATCGGTTCCATCGAATTTCTCAATTTGAACCTTCACGTTTTCCATCTTTTTAGATTGTTATGATACGAACCAAGCTCTGATACCAGTTGTTATGTACAATCAATCACAATAATCAAAGAACAAGTGTGGAAATAAACAAACACACACAGATTTACGTGGTTCACCAATATTTAGCTACGTCCACGGTGACTAGGGTTTTATTTCACTGTGAATATTTTTGATACAGGTACACTAGGAGAATAGAACGTATTTATATGCTTAGGAAAATACAAAATACATAACTTCCCTATAATAACTGATTTTATGGTGTAAAGTCCAAATATATTATCAGGCTCCATATCACACTAGGAATAATGAGGAATCAATCATATAAAAATTTAAGAAAAACATGTTGGGACCCCGCTCTTGCGAGTCATGTGCCCGACATCCTAAGTGACATCTGGACGTGCATCCTATAAGGGTGGCGTGCCCACACCAATCAAACCTTAAAAACGAACTCATTTCACCTGCTTCCGAACAGATTTTGAAAAACCTCAAAAAGGAATTTCAATTAGACTTCTTCAAAACATCTGTTCCCCATTGTCTTAAGTTTCTAATGACATCAAAATCATGCAATTTGGAATAAAAATCTGAAAGTTGTAGCCCAAACATTTTCGGATTGCTATTGTACTGAAACAGTACACTATACCCAACTTCACTCCTGAAATTGAAAGTATTAAGGGCCGAATCAAAGTTCACTCATAGGATTTGTATCTCTATGTGTCTAGTTTATTTAGAAATAAGAATTGTCTCAATTTGAGCTCTACAAATCAAGATATCCTCAAAATACTGAGGCATATTCAGTAAAATGTCCAGTTCATGCTCTTTCAATTAATACCCTAACTTTGATTCAATCAATCTCTTTCAACTTAATACTAAAAGCTATAAATTTATTTGTAGAGATAGAGGAATGTGTTAGAAATTAAACTCTTTAAAAATCAGGTCATTTGGAGGTCGGACGACAAAGATATGAGCGCGGCCGAGAAAATTGCGACTTTTCGCGCTTCTCCTCCTGCTCTTCTTCTTCCGACATCCCAACATCTAAACTCTATAACTTTTGATACAAAACTCCAAATTTTGCAAAATTTATGTCAATAGAAATCTAAAAGAATGATCTACAACTTTCATGCAGAACCTAAAAACAATTTATGCCTCTATAAGGGTCAAAATTTCAAAACAAAACAGCCATCCCGAAAGTTCATTCTATGCAACATCACCAAATTCTAATAATCATATCTTCCAATTACAAAGTCCAAAATTTTCTTACTATATATCATTGGAAAGATGGAAAGATAATCTACAACTTTCAAGAAGACAACTTCATCCAATTCATCCTAAATCAATACAATATTTCCCTCGAAGTCAGAACTCAAATTCTCACCCTTATGGAAAACTTGAAAAAGGCAATGAACAAATTTGAAACATCATTGGCAAAACACAAACTCACTTCATTAACATCAAAATATATGAGTTTTTACAAAGCTTTAGTGGGCATTTTTAGCCACAATACATCAATATCTCAAAATGCCAAATTACAAAAAGATACATGAGTAGTAATTTGATCAAAATGCATCTAAAGCATTGTAATTGCAAGTCTAGCTTAAAACACAAAAAGATGTAAATTTTGGAGTGATGCCTCGATTCTCTTTTACTCAATCTCTAGCTCGTCACCTGGAGAGGAGAAGGAATGGGGGTGAGCTTAAAGCTCGTGGGTAACAATTTTATAACCAGTAACAAGCAAAACCATTGAAACACTTATTTCCATTCTAACAAAATTCACATTGCATTACAAAGCAAATAATTCTCCAATTCTCAAACAAATTTTCAAAAATGCAGATCAGGTATGTATCAATCTTGTCAACATATGATGAGCAGATAAATACATCTAAATGGTCTCGAAGGTCCATAAATAGAACGAACTAACACATTTCCATGGAATGGGCCTGTGTAGTCGAGAACAGAACGAACTAACACAATCCCACATAGTGGTTTTGTGCAGTCGTAAACATGAGGGAGTCCATGAAGGAGCTCCATGCCACTAGCGGGCAGGCGGGAGAAGCCTTTAGTTGAAGTGCACTTAACATACAGAATGGACCAAACCAAACTCACATAATATGTATTTCATAACTTGTAAACTTGTTGCCCAACATGACACATTTTTGAAACTTGATTTTTCAACATAGCATCTTTTCAGAATTATTTCCACAATCTTTTCATAATTCATCAACACAAATGCTCATACCAAAACACATAACACATTCTCAAAGCATTCACAGAGTTATAAAGTATGTTTATTAAATACTTGAAATAATTTATTTCCATCATTTAAAAAAAACATTAATGGCTTATCACTTAGTTATAAAACCATAAAACACCTTGAAATCTTTGTTTAGGAATTGGCTTAAGGATGTCTTTCCTCTTGCTCCCCTTGCCTCTCTTGATCCCCTCCTTGATTTCCTTTATAAATGATAAAATTTCCATTCAATAGGAATTCAAAATTAAGAACCCACAAAGCACATTCACTGAAATTGACTCTAGATTGCTAAAGCCCATTTATTTCCTAAACTTCATGAACCAAAACCCCTTCCATATACCCAAATATGAAAATCAAACTTATCTTGAATCTTCACCAATTTATGAGGTTATTGGCTATAAAGAAAGCTCTTCCCTTCCTCGTTCTTTTTCCCTTCTTAAGTAAC
>JAOSBK010000088.1:6621-16931 GCA_027568895.1 Erythroxylum shatona | reverse complement strand
GTGAAAATTCACATTTAAGGGAAGATTGTTGGGATTTTAAGTGTGATTAAGAATTACACATTGGAAAGAGATGGAACTAATGAAGGACATATAAGTGAAAATAGCCTATAAACCTAATGTCTTAAGGTTTGAGTGTGGTGTTATAGCCCAAAGTATGTTTCCTCATTAGGTCCATGACGAAGATCTCTAATGAAAGGGGGCTCCCTAGATCTAATAAGACATCCAGACGGACAATCGGGAAATTAATAATCTAGATCAAGCCTGCTCTGATTCCATGTTAAATTTTGTAAGACTGAGCTCCAATAAACTGAACACATACAAACCCAAATGAAGTTTCATCTTAAAACTAATTGGTGATAGGATAAGTCACTCACTAGGCTTTTATGCATGCTGAAGGTCATATATTCTTTCTATATTGGACAACCTCTTACTTATATTCTAACACGTCCCCCTCATGTGTGGGCTAATATAAGATCCAACACTTGACATAGTTTATTGTGTCAAGGTGGCGGTGACTAACTTAAGAGCAACTTGCTCTGATACTAATTATTACATATCTTATAGGAGAACTAACCCTAAAAGCTAGCTTAAAGAGTGAGAGAGCTTATAAGCCTATAAACTCTATATCAGCCTCTTTTATTACCGATGTAGGACAATTACCGTAATATTTCACCATGTTTTGCAACCCAACCATCGGTGGGCTGACTATGTGTTAGGCCTTTTCTAGCCCCAGGTGAACACTACTATATCAGCATCACCACCTACGCGCCCACTGGTTGGTTATGTGCTAGACTTTTTCTAACTTCGGACGAATACTGTAATACTGGCATCACCACCTATAGGCGTGGCTCGAGGACTTGAAGAAATGATTTTATCTCTGATACCAATTATTATAGGTCTTATGAGAGAGCCAGCCGTATGACTATAACTAGTCATTTGAATAGTTAACTCTTACCATTTTATAAACCCTTTAATATTTTCATGCTTAGTTAATATGAGATATTCTAACATTTCGCCTCAAGTGCAACTGAAAGTTAAAACTGGACATCCAGTTGTTACTTGAAATAAGCACAGCGGTAACCAGACCGGGTCATTGGGACTGAACATCCAAACAAACAACCGTAAATTAATAATCTGGACCTAATCCGTTCTGATATCATATTAAAATTTTTAATATGGGTAAGTGTAGAGTCTATTAACAAGAATTGAGCTTTGGTCAACCATTGTCAAAATGACTAGAACTAGTCATTTGGATAGTTGATCCCTACTACTTTATAAACCCTTTAACATTTTCATGTTTAGTCAATATGAGTATACTCTAACAATTAAAAGCTTGAATTATTTGAATTACTTACTAACAAACAATCTCCACAGTAATATTTAATTTGGACAAAACTTATATATAATAGATGGATAATAAATTGCAACAAGATTGAGGGAGAAAATGACATTAACACCTTGAAGAAGAGATGGCAATTTAAACTACAGACTTAAGCTGGGTAATTAATGGTGAGATGGTATGGTACCATAATGCTTTAACGGTAGGTGCTTTGAAGGTCCAACAAAAAACTCCATGGAAATGGAGATTCCAATCATGATCAAGACAAGAACGACCCCAGGTGCCTCATTTTTAAGCTTACAGTGGGAAACCATTGATAGACCCTAAGTGCCTCATTTTTAAGCTTATAGTGGGAAACCATTGATAAACCCCTGATTACATATTTCAAGAGAAAGCCACCTGCTAAGCAAGAGAAAGCCACCTTCTAAGCAAGAGTGAATCAGCAGATCAATTTTAATTGTTTTATGTCTGTTCTACGAGTCCTAGGATGTAGGAGTCAGTAGTTGAGAATCTTATTTTCATATATGCTTTTATTTCTCTGTTTTGTTAGCTAGAGGATAAGTCATTTTAGACAATTAGTTATTTCATTGGTCTATAAATATTATGCATTATAGGATGCAGGGATATGAATAATACAACTCATTCGAACATTTCATTTGTGGAGATTCTCTTATTGGCTATTATTCCTTCTTTAAGCGAGATTCTTGCTTACAGAGAGCCTAATAGATTTTTATTATGCTTTTATCTTCTAAAGGACCAGTCTCTACCAACCATGTAGAGGGTCGGTATGAATTTGAGTATAAAGGAAGGAGCATGATGTGACCATGTAGGATATGGCCTCTTAAACTTTTCTTGTATGTAATTATAGATAACACTTTGAACCATAAACTTAGGTTAGCCAATCCACCATAGAAACAATCCTAAACTTTAGAATACTATTCCTAGTATCAAAGGTCATAGTACTAGATTTTTAGATTAATGTATACTAACTGAACTCTTATGCCGATTTAGGATCAAAGATCAACCGATGAATAGCCAAGAAAACGGTAGATGGTCGAATATAGTTGAAGCAGCACAGAAACATAAGCTTTTAGGCACTTGTATATACAATGATCCGAGTACGTGTATTTATTTAACACAATAAATCTATCCACTTACCTAAAATTAAGAAAAAATAGTTTTCACCTTTCAATATAAATAGGACCCAAGTTTCTTCCCATATGAATGAACCGTTTGGAGTCATCAGTTTGGTCATTGTTAGCAGATTCAACATCGTCCAATTCCTCTTCCAAAATCATTTCTTTGCTTGACAAGGCTGCGTACTTGATGTTTTCTCCATAAAATTTGAGCAAAACCAAGTAGAGAGACATGGCAATAATCGTAACAACAATCAAGCACAAGCTGAATTGAATGTTCACTAGCGATTTAGCTCTTGAAAGAGCTTCTTCCTCCTTACACCTAACCTTCTCAAGACCTTCCTCCATGTGTATGAAACATCCTTTAGGTACTAAAGATGGTGTATAGAGCATATAGCCTGTGACAATAAACCAAAGGCCTTGGCAGAGAATGCTTGTGGATCTGACAAAGCTGATTATAAAACTCCTAGGGTAGTTCACTGCTAAGAGAGCTGTGATTAGAGAAACAGCTATGGCGATTTGAAGATGCATGTGGTACTGCCCTTCAACACCCAAGTGATCAGCAGAGTGAAAGTGGAAGAGAAACAGTTGCTGACCAAAACCTAAGGCTTGGAGAGATTGTGTTAGAGCATAGCGAGCCTTAGGTTTAATCTTGTCAAGAATAATAGCAAAAGCAGCATAGACTGAGTAGGTTACTGATATGAAGGAGTGCTCAAAGTTATGGAGGTGGTTCGATGGGATGGTCCCATCAGGGTCAAAAGGTTGGTGTCTTTCATGAACAAGGAACAGTTCC
Organism: Erythroxylum shatona; assembly: GCA_027568895.1. NCBI lineage: Eukaryota > Viridiplantae > Streptophyta > Magnoliopsida > Malpighiales > Erythroxylaceae > Erythroxylum > Erythroxylum shatona. The sequence continues at coordinate 13,663 of JAOSBK010000088.1, read as the reverse complement.
ATGGACACAGATACGATGCTTCCAAGGAAGATGGAGTACAGCTCTATATACCTTACTTTTGAAGTCCCAAACCATGGGGATGAAACATAGGAATTAGGTTGTTGGACTTGAAGTTTTATGTGGTTGAGCAGATGCCAAAGCCCTACAGACATGAAGAACAAGCCTGGTGCTATGTGACCCATAAACGTACCCATGCCTGAACTTTGTTCTTTGTCTCTGCAAGAGATAGGGAACTGTGTCTCTTCTCAGACACACCAAGGAGAGACACAGACAGACCAGAGAAAGAGGAAGAGAGACGTAGAGAGTCGTCTAGTTCAGGGATTGAAAGGTAGGTAGTGGCTAGGAAAAACAATTAAGAAGGGAATTAAAGAATTTTTGGTAAGCATGTGCTTAACTTGTGATATGGACGAAATGATTTCAATATTAGATGTGACGTGCCAAAATTGACTTTATAAGATAAGATTTGATATTCATGTAAAAAAATTATTATATTATGAGATCCATAAATTATGGATAATCATTTTAATATTTTAATTCTAGAATATATCAACTTGGTTTTTTATATTTTATTTTTCTTTAAAAAATCCTATTTGGCGAATAGTGAACATATCATTAGTTTTATAGATAATAAAAATTATAAAATAAAATATTTTGTTCGATAATAATGACAAGTAAATGAGTATACAATTATGATGAATTAAAAAACGATAATAATAATTAGAATGGAGAATTATTGTCAAAGACAAAGTTGAGCAAAGTTTCTATATGTTATAATGGCAACTTGAAATTCTTTAACCTTTTCCTTTTAGAAAAAGGCACACTTTTGAATAGATTGAAAATGACTCTGCATTCTTATATATAGACTTGGATCTTTGGAATTCAAGTAAAATGAAATTAATGAAAAATGTTAAGACTATGAAGTATGAACCTACTTTGGATGATTTTTATCCCTTCAAAGATGATTTATATCATGATTTAAAAACTCAATCGATTCGGTCGGTTTAGTCATAAAAATCTTTCAATTTTTTAGTTCAGTTTTTAAATTTCTAGTTTGGCTTACTTTAATAATTAAAAAAATGATAAGTTCATTAATTAATTGGTCAATTTTTTGTAAATTAATAAGTTTTTATAAACTAAAATAAATAAGTAAATTTTTATTTAATAATTTCTTATTTAATTAAACTTCAAATCTTCAACGAATAAATACAATTTCTTGATGGATGTCCGTCAACCAATCAAAAGAAATCTGATTATCAAGCGACCGAATTGTTCTGATGTGTGTTTCACATTCAAGTATGAAAGGTTGAATACTTTTTGTTATTTTTGTGGCCTAATTGGACATGGGGATAGAAATTGTACATTATTGTATGATTTACCGAGGGTACCTCGCGATCGTTATCCCTATGGTGCTTGGTTGAAGGCGGAGGGACGTGAAGTTAAACATTTGGGCTCTAAATGGTTACGCTCAGAATGGGATATATTGCAGGCGGTGAAGGCAGAAGATACGGCGGCTGTCAACAATGCCGGAAATGTTTCTCAGGGGCGTCAGAATTCAGGAGGAGATTGGAGAGATAAGGAAAATCATATTCCTATCCCTACAAATCAGGGAGATACTCCCATTAATTTGGCAAGTCAAAGTGGTTTGAATACGGATGGAGGAGTTAAGGATTTTCCTATTCTGCCGGGAAATATTATCCAAATCATTGACCCCAAACGTCGTCGTACTGACAAGGAAATTTCCAATTTGAATGTCGATTTAATGGAAGATGATGTTATTCTAGAGACAATTGATTCGGGTTCAAAAAACTTAGAACAGGTGGGCTCCGAGGATCGAGCCCACCCAGCAATATGAGTACTTTGAGCTGGAACTGTCGAGGGCTTGGGAACCAAGAGACAGTAAGGGAGCTTAACGAGTTGATAATATCAAAGAAGCCCAAATTTATTTTTTTAATTGAAACAAAAATAAAGAAGGAACGGGTGTTTAAAATACGGCAGGAGTTGGGATTAGCTGGTGGTTTTGCGGTGGATCCAGTTGGTATAGGAGGGGGGATTGCCTTGTTTTGGAAGATGGAAAACAGTGTTCGATTGTTGAGTTATTCGCAACACCATATTGATGTCGAAGTCCAGTTAGAAGGGTGTAATGGATGGCGTTTGACAGGCTACTATGGGTACTCAAGAACTTGCCAACGCAGAATAGGGTGGGATTTGCTTCGAAATTTAAAAGATCAGTCCAATTTGCCATGGTGTATGATCGGCGATTTTAATGATATTTGTTATGCCTCAGAAAAGCAAAGTTCAACAATGCATCCTCAGTGGTTGTTATCTGGATTTAGGCAGACTCTGGCTGATTGTCAGGTATATGATTTGGGTTATGAGGGACCACTCTTTACGTGGGATAATGGTAGAACAGATTTAACAAGAGAGCGTTTGGATCGTGCAGTGGCGAGTAGTGCATGGAAAGTCAAATTTCCATTGGCAAAATTACACGTCTTAGAGACTAGTGAGTCTGATCATCTCCCTATTTTTCTTCATATTGGGGTGACGATTCAGAAGTTTGTACCTAAGAGATTTCGATTTGAAAATTCTTGGTCTTTGGAAGTTGATTGTAAGAGTGTTGTGGAGACGGGTTGGACAGTCCCAGGTAGTCAAACTTTGGAGCATAGAATTCGGCACTGCTCTCAAACGATACAGAACTGGGTGAAGTCTCTTCATCAAGAATTTCGAACCCAATTAACAGAAGTAAAACGGAGAATGAATTGGTTGAGACGGCAAATTTTTTTCGACAGAGATGAGCTTCAAGGGGTTGAACAGCAGTATAGTAGCTTGCTTTTGCAGAAGGAGTTATATTGGAAGCAACGATCCAAGCAATTTTGGCTAGCACATGGGGACGCTAATACGAAGTACTTTCATGCAATGGCCTCTCATAGACGGAAAAAGAATATGTTCAGTAGATTAAAAAATGGTAATGGTGTGTGGGTTGATTGGGATTCTGGATTGTCGGGACTGATTACTGATTACTACAAACAATTGTTTACGGAGGAGGGTGGTGATACACAACCGGTGCTGAGATATGTTGATTCCCGAGTGACAGCACGGCATAACGATAGTTTGATGGCAACTTTTACTTCGGAGGAAGTAAGGATGGCGATTTTTTCCATGCATCCTGATAAATCACCGGGACCCGATGGCTTGAATCCGGGTTTTTTCCAAAAATATTGGGATATTGTAGGGGCTGATGTGACTGCTGCTTGTTTAGATTATCTTAATGGGGATGGACCGATGCCTGGAAATAATTTGACTAATGTAATCTTGATACCGAAGAAGAAAACACCGGAGGTGGTGGCTGATTTACGTCCTATCTCCTTAAGCAATGTGGTGGATAGAATTGTCTGTAAAGTTTTGGCCAACCGCTTAAAACATCTACTGCCTGAGATTATTTCAGAATCGCAAAATGCTTTTATTCCAAACAGATTAATCACAGACAGTATTATAGTTGCTTATGAGTTGTTCCATTCTATGAAAAGAAAGAATCAAGGGCTTACGGGTTTTTTGTCTCTTAAAACCGACATGAGCAAGGCATATGATCGTATAGAATGGAATTATTTGAAGCTTATTATGTTGCGACTTGGATTTTGTGAACAATGGGTATCAAAGATAATGCATATAGTAACGTCAGTTTCCTATACTTTTGTGCGGGGGGCGGAGGAATATGGTCCAATAATACCGGAGAGGGGCTTAAGACAGGGTGATCCTTTGTCACCCTATTTGTTTATCATATGTGCAGATGGGTTGTCTCAAATGCTGTCTAAATTACAGGCGCGGGGAAGGATACATGGTGCACAAGCTTGTAGAGGTGCTCCTTCGATTTCGCATCTTTTCTTTGCAGACGATGCGTTGTTCTTTACTAAAGCTAATGAAGAAGAAGCAAGGGTGTTAAAAGAATGTTTATTAGCTTATGAAGAGGCATCCGGACAGAAGATAAATCTGTCCAAATCTTCTGTAATTTTTACACCGTGTACACCACAAGCAAAAAGGGATTCGGTTTGTGATATATTAGGAGTACAGGCAGCTGACACACATGGTACTTACTTGGGTATGCCATCAATAATAGGGAGGGATAAGAGGCATGTCTTTCATTATGTTGTTGAGAAGCTTACTAAAAGGATACAAGGATGGAAGGCAAAGATGTTGTCCAAAGCTGGGAAGGATGTTCTGCTTCGAACGGTGGCACAAGCCATGCCTAACTATGTTATGTCACTATTTCTGCTTCCTTTGGATATCTGCAAGGATTTAGAAAATGTCATGAACTCATTTTTTTGGGATAATAATCAGAAGGGTTCGATACATTGGCTGCGTTGGAAGAAAATGGTGGTTCCAAAGATCAAGGGGGGGCTCGGTTACAGAGATGTAAGGCAGTTTAATGTGGCGCTCCTTGCTAAACAGGGATGGAGGATACTTCAGTATCCAAATTCATTGACGGCAAGAACGCTGAAGCATAGGTACTTTCCACACGCTGATTTTTTATCAGCAGCTATTGGAACTAATCCTAGTCAGATATGGCGAGGGGTGTGCGCTGGTAGAACAGTTTTATTGGCAGGATGCAAACGACGTATTGGCAATGGTCTGACAACAAGGATTAAGGAAGACCCATGGTTGGTTGCCGACGGTCCATATGTGTTGACAGATAATTTTGTTGATAATATTGAAATGGTGGCCGATTTGATTGATGATGGTAAGTGGAATGCTGAAGTGATTGATAGGAACTTCCACCGCAGGGATGCTGAATTAATTCTGCAGATACCTTTGCCGTTGAGACCGCGGGCAGATGTGTGGTATTGGACTCAGAATCGTCATGGTGTTTATAAAGTGAAAGAGGGTTACAGGATGGCTATGGAAGAAGAAGGACAACAGTTTTATCTTGCTGATGCTTTCTGGGAACAGTTATGGCGAGTCAAAGTCCCCGCAAAAGTCAAGTTTTTATTGTGGAGAGTTCTGAGGGGTTGCCTTCCATGTAACGTTAATTTGAAGAAGCGACGAGTGGGGATTTCTGAGCTTTGTATTGTGTGTGGTGCGTATCCTGAGACGGAAGGCCATTTGTTTCATGATTGTGTTTTCGCACAAGCAGCTTGGCTATCATCGGACTTGGGGTGGGAGCCAATCATTGATTTTAAGCTTTGGCTATCTGGTATTATTTGTGCAGATACGGTGTCGCAAAAACAAGAGTTGGTGATGCTAATTTGGAGTTTATGGCATAGCAGGAATCAATTACTTTGGCAGCAGGTTCGTGAACTATCGACTGACGTGATTCATCGAGCGGTGTCAGTCTTACAACAATGGACAGCTGCTCATGACAACACTGAGACGCAACATGCAACTACTAGGAGGAGGAAGGCTTGGACGGCACCGGCGACGGGAAGATATAAATGTAATGTTGACGTAGCAGTGCTGGAAGATCGAAGTTTTGGCCTTGGCATGATTCTACGAAATTCTCAGGGATTGTGTGAGGCTGGAAAAATTGTTCAATGCAACGGTAATGGAGACCCAACAATAGGAGAGGCACTTTGTTTCAGAGAAGCTTTAAGCTGGATTAAAACTTTACAATATCAAGGGGTTACTATAGAGACAGATTGTCAGGTGGTCACACATGCTTTAAATGCAAATATGACAGTTGGATCATCTATTTTTCAGGGTATCATTGATGATTGTAAGGCTCTACTTAGAGACCTAGATATGGTTGATTACTTATTTGTTTATAGATCAGCGAATCAGGTGGCCCATAGATGTGCTAGAGCGGCTGGTTCTATGCCTGGTCTTTCATGGGGGGTATGCCCTCCGAATTTTCTGTATGACACTCTTATGGCAGATTTTAATAATATGCGCTAGAAGCGCTGAGCCATATTTTCAAAAAAAAAAAATACAATTTCTTTAAATCATATTTTAAATTTTAAATTTTTATTTAATTTTTAACCGATTTTGTAACGGTCTAATACCGGTTGAACCTTTTAAACCTTAAACATGTTGTTTTAGCAGCTTAACTTTCAATCCAAATTTTAAAATATTAAATTTTCATGGAGTATATTCTATGTTAGATGATTTTATCTCTTCAAAGATGATTTTCACGAAGTAGACACTATTTTAGTATATGTTATGTTTTCACACAATCCAACACATATATATATTTTTCGTTTAAATTATTCAATTATTCGGATTAGGTTTAGCTCTTGACCTCGAGTTATGATGGTGACTTCAATATACCGTTGAACTTCTTAATTACGGGAATTAATTGAAAGCCATGAGTTTAGACTTGTTTGCTATGCCTAAATTGCTGTACACAAACTAATAAACTGCCGTTTTCCTTTCATGATGTTTACAAGATATTTTACAAGACGCATAAGCTGTCCAAAGTGTAAATCTCGATCAGCAAAGCATTAAATTAAAGTTTTTTACTCGGTAATGACAAAGACTTTTAACTCATCCAAAAACGAATAATTCTTTTCAGAAAAATTATATTATAATTTGATCAATTGATTTAATTGTAAAAATTTTAAATAACTTAATTTTTAGTTTGATCTTTATCTTTTTAATTTGATGTACTTTAATAAGTTTTACTATAAAAATTGATTAATTTTTATTAATTAATAAATTCTTATAAAGTAAAATTAATTAAATTTCAGATTCTTCGATTAAAAACCAATGTTATTAAAACCGGACCGGACCGGGCGGTCCGACCGGATTTTGTCTAAACGGGCCATGTGTCCGGTTCGGTTTAAATAAAAAACCCTTGCATATAAAAACCGGCCGGTTTATCAAAGAACCGGCCGGTTTTCTTACGGTCCGGTTATTTGATAACCGGATGTAAACCTAAACAGCTAAACTCATTTGCGTTTCACTCCTCTCGCCTCCATCCTCCATCGCACATTTTCTTTTCCATCTTCTCTCCTCAGATGCCTCCATCTCTCTTCGAGTCTTCTCAGATGCCTCCAAAATCAGCTCTATTTCTTCCATCTTCTCCAGATCTGGCCGTCATCTTTCATCTTTCGTG
>JAOSBK010000087.1:5861-17150 GCA_027568895.1 Erythroxylum shatona | reverse complement strand
AGCATAAAATGTGGTTTATACAAAAAGAAAGGCTAAAGCTCAAAGGGGTTTATCAAGGGAAAAATTATGTCAATAGGATAGGTTATTTAGCTAATGTAGTTTATGAAAAACAAAGAATGCTTAATCATATCCATGTTAATGCATGTGATAAAAATGTAGTCTCGAATAGAAATTCAATGCAAAATCGGGATGTACATGTCATGAAGGTCACAGATTATCAAAAGGCAATGAGACTGATATGACTGTGTCAGTCAAATAAGGCTCAAAATATCACCGGCTTTCTCTACACTAGTTACTATTCTTTTAAAGATAATGCACATTAACAAACCACAAGAACAAAAGTACATGCTAAATTTTGCTATGGATTTTACTAATCAATTCACACTCTAATTATGATTAAATAATCTTAAAGCAATAGAAAACAACAAAATTTTTTATTTTGTTCATTTAATTTTGAAAACCACTTAAGAAGTCACATTAAGCTCAAAAACATGCATTAAAACTAATATAGCCCACCCCCACACTTAAAACTTGCATTGTCCTTAATGTAAAATCAAATGCCAAAAATGGAGTAGCTAACAAAAATAACAAACGCGAAAATGTAAAAGACAGAAATTAACTTCCTTTGGGTTGCCTCCCAAGCAATGCCTTTGTTTAACATCATTGGCTCGACCTCCAGTTGTGTGCTTTAAATGACACCAGCCACATCCTCCAGCATCAACACCTCTAAATCCTCCGTTTGGAAGCCCTCATAATACAACTTCAAGCGATGACTATTCACTCAGAATGTCTTGTGAGTTTTGAGGCTTTGTATCTCCAATACACCCAAAGGAAAGACATGTGTGATAATAGATGGACCAACCCAATGGGAACACAACTTACCAGGAAGGAGTTTGAGCTTGGAATGATATAGTAATACTTTTTGGCCTGTTGAGACACTTTTCCTTGAAATCATCTTATCATGAAAATCTTTCATCCTCTCCTTATATATCACTGCATTTTGATATGACTTATTCCTCATCTCTTCCAACTCTTGAAGCTGCAACTTCCTACGCACTCCAAAATGTCCTCTGTAAGCGTATGAGTGGAAGAAGGCTAAAATTGATGATGATTCATTTTTTGGTACATACCTCCTAATAACTTGATCTATAAAGTGCCTCCAAAGATATAGGTCATCCCATATATAGTACTCTGCTTCACTCCGTAACTTATCCCTCTGAGCCTTTGACAAACCAACAGGTAATTCATTAGTTACTAAAAAATTGATAATGTCTGCATACCATGGTGTTGTCACATCGGCAGAAAATAATTACTCATCCAGAAAACTTTCTTGTAAAGGGATATCATCTTCTTCCTTTATCAAACGGCTGAGATGATCCGCCACCACGTTTTCTACCCCATTCTTGTCTCTAGTCTCTAAGTCGAATTCCTATAGGAGGAGAATCCATATGATCAGCCTCAGTTTTGCTTCTTTCTTTGTGAGAAGGTATCGTAAAGTTGCATGGTTAGAATAAACAATCACTTTAGCATCAAGCAAATACGATTGAAATTTTTCCAAAGCACAAACCACATATAACAATTCTTTTTCAGTAGTGGAATAATTCAATTGAGCTGGATTTAAAGTATTTGAAGCATAGTAAATGGCATGCAAATCTTTTCCCACTCTTTGTCCTAGAACCTCCCCCAATGCATAATCGCTCGCATCACACATGATCTCGAATGGGAGGTTCCAATCTGGCGGTTGAATCACTGGTGGGGATATTAGTAGCTCCTTAAGATTGTTAAAGCTTCTTTGCACCTCTCGTCAAACTCAAAAGAGACATCTTGTTGAAGAACCTTGCATAGTGGTGTGGCTACCTTCGAAAAGTCCTTAATGAATCTTCGATAAAAACCTGCATACCTGAGAAAAGAACGCACTTCCCTCATAGTAAAGGGGTAAGGTAAAGAAGAAATGATATCAACTTTGGACTTGTCTACTTCAATATCCTTAGTAGATATCACATGACCTAAAATTATACCTTGATCTCCCATGAAATCACATTTTCCAAGTTCAATATAGGGTTAGTTTCTATATATCATTCCAAGATAATGACAAGATTCTCAAGACATTCATCAAAAGAAGATCCATACACACTTAAATTGTCCATGAATACCTCAATAAGCTTCTCAAGATATTTAGAAAAAATGCTTACCATACACCTTTGGAACATGGCAGGTGCGTTACACAATCCGAATGACATCCTCCGATAGGCAAACGTATTGAATGGGCATGTAAATATGGTCTTATCCTGATCTTCCGGTGAGATCAGGATCTAAAGATATCCTAAAAAACTATCTAAAAAGCAATAATAGTCATAACCAGCCAATCTCTCAAGCATTTGATCAATAAAAGGAAGGGAAAAGTGATCTTTATGAGTAGCAGCATTTAACTTTCTATAATCAATACATACTTTTCACCTAGTTTGCACTCAAGTGGGAATCAACTCACCTTCCTCATTTTTCATAACGGTGATTCCAGACTTCTTTGGAACCACCTGGATAGAACTTACCCACTTATTGTCAGAAATCAGGTAGATAACCTTAGCATCGAGAAGCTTCAATACCTCCTTCTTCACAACTTCCATCACTAGAGAATTCAGCCTACGTTGAGCTTGCCTTGTAGATTTTGCTTCATCCTCCAACAAAATGTAGTGCATGCATATGGAAGGGCTTATCCCTTAGATGTCTGTGATAGTCCATCCAATGGCCTTCTTATGCTCCCTTAGCATTCGAACCAGCCTCTCCTATTGATTTGAAACAACTCTACCGGGATGATAACTGGGAGAGTCTGTTGTCTCCCAAATAAGCATACTCCCAAATAAGCATACTTCAGATGTGTAGAGAGTGGCTACAATTCTAATTCTGGTCCCTATACATCAAAAGGTAACAACTTCTAGTGAGCTTCAGGTAGTTGTATAGAAGCCAAATCATAACTTTTTGAAGAGCTTTCCAATGAGTCCAAGGCAGTTGTGATTTCCATAAGCTCATCTCCCATCTCAACATCAGTGTTAGCTTCTATTTCCATTTCCTCAGTTAAAACTATTTCCAAATGATCCCTGCAACTTAATGTAAACATTTCTTGTACCAAGCGATCAATCACATCAGTAGAAAAAACACAATGATCATTAGGAGGATGTTTCATGGCATCAAAAATATTGAAATGAATCACTTCCCCATCAAATTCAATTGTTAGGGTGCCCTTACGAACTTCTATCTTAGTTTGAGCTATATTAAAAAATGGTCTCCCTAACAAGATAGGTATCGGATTACATAAGGTGTCATCATTCATATCCACAACAGAAAAGTCTGCAGGAAACACTGACTCATTTACCTATACCAAAACATCTTCAACCACACCATTAGGATAGGCATTAGTGCGGTCAACTAGTTGTATGATTACACTCATTTTTTTGAAAGGGCCCAAATTGAAGGAAGCATAAATCAAATGAGGCATCACATTAATAGAAGCACCTAAATCCAACATAGCTCTGTTGATCACAATATTACCAATTTACCAAGGAATGATGAACTTACCTGGATCCTGGCATTTTGGAGGCATCTTCTTTTTGAATATTGTCGACACATTCTCACCATCATCACTTTCTCATCACCCCTCAATTTCCTCTTATGTGTACATAGTTCTTTGAGGAATTTAGCATACCTTGGCACTTGCTTGATTGCTTCAAGCAAAGGTGTGTTGACTTATACTTTTCAAAAAATATCCAATATCTCTTTGTCCTTGTCCTCCTTGTTTGGTCTTGTTAATCTGCGTGGAAAAAGTGGAGAGTTAGTTTTAGTAATATTGAGTCTTTTAACATTTACCTTCGTCCTCAATGACAAATTTTCTTCCTTTTCCAATTCTTTCTCAATCTCTTCCTTGGTAGCAATCTTTTGGGACCTTCAATCTCCTTTCCACCCCTCAGGGTTATGGCATTGACATTCTTTAGGTTCACGCCAAGTTGTGATGGCAATTTTCTTTCACCTTGCAATTCTAGGCAATTGAGCCTTACTGCCATTTGACCCATTTGGTATTCCATGCTTTATTCACTTGCTTTTGTTTCCTGTCGAAATTTTTGCAACTACTACTGTATATCCTGTTGAAATTGCAAATTGCTAGCAGAAAGAGTCTTAACAATTTCCTCTAAAGATTCAACTGGACTAGAAGAAGAAGCTCCCTATGCTCCTTATTGCCTTAGTTGAAATCCTGATGCCCCTTGCGGCTAATTTGGGAAGTAACTTTGCTATCGATTCCCTCCATTACTCTAGTTAGGGTGATCCCTCCAACCTGGGTTATACGTCTACGAGTATGGGTTGTATTCATTCGGAAGTTCCCTCCTATAACATTCATGTACTCCATACTTCCCTCTTAGAAAGTTGGGTACTCGTCAGTTGGATGACTTGTGTTTGAACATATCCCGCACGCTTTCACTTGTGCTTATGCAAATGTAATCTGTCTCACAAAAGATGTTAGTTCATCTAACTGATGTTCGATGGATGAAGTGTTTACCTCATTTACTCGTCAAACATCATTGTGAGTGCCAAATTGTTGGTTATTAGTGGCCATCCACTCAAGTAATATCCTGGCTTCAATGGGAGTCTTCTTGTAAAGTGCCCCACCACTCGCCGCATCCATCAAGCTCCTCTTTGTTGGTAGCAATCCTTCATAAAAATACTAGATGAGAAGTTGCTCTGGTGTGTTGTGATGTAGGCAACTAGCTCATAACTTCTTGAATCGCTCCCAATATTCGTAAAGAGATTCCCATTGTGTTGCTTAATACCACATATCACTTTCTGAATACTTGCTGTCTTTAAGGTTGGAAAATATTTTTCCAAGAATAATATCTTCATCTCCAACCAAGTATTAACGTTTTTAGCCGATAAATCAAATAAACAATCCTTTGCCACATCTTTGAGCGAGAACGGGAAGGCTCTTAACATAATCTACTCTTCCGTCACCACGTGAAGCTTCATGCTTAAACACACCACATTGAGTTCCTTAAGATGCTTATGTGCATCCTCACTTGCAAGGCCATGAAAGTTAAGCAATAATTGAATTAATCCATATTTTAACTTAAAGTTAACATGTTTAGCAAAATTCAGAAACGTTATGCATAATGGTCTATGAGTTAAATCAGTGCAACCAACTCCCTTAAAGTTCTAGGATTTGCCATCGTGTCTTTGGATTCTAATTTCAATTCGTCTACCAAAGTTGACCTTGCTTCCTTACGTAATCTTCACAATGTTCTCTCGATCTCCAGATCAAGTTGCTCAATTTCTCTACGAGGAGATCTGGACACTAGCAAGCACCAACACTAATGGACAATTAAAAATTAAGAAGTAACAAAAAGAATGAATATAAATGAATATATTCACAAAACACCAATTAAATCAAATTCAAAAATTAAGCTACCACACTCCCTGGCAACGGCATCAAAATTTGACAGCGCATGTGTTGGACCCCAAACTTTTCTTAGAAGTTAGAATTATTATATGGGAAATGTTGAAAGTTGAAAGATGGAAAAATGTATTTAAAACATGATCACTGAGTATGCTTTGATGTTTTAGCCATGACTTTTTCTCTAGATATCCGAATGAGGTGATTCTTAATTTGGATTAAACTAGAGAAATAGGGCTACATCTTATCTAATGAAACTGAGTTCTAATTTAGCCTTGAAAAATTTCAATTTTTGTTTGGAATTTGAGTATAGAATATTGTTTCAGTATAAGAATAGTTCAGAAATGTTTGGGTATAACTTTCAGATTACCAAACCAAATTGAATCATTTTAGTGTCATTGGAAAATTAAGACAATGAGGAGCATTTTTTTAGAAGGAAGTATTATCGAATTCCTTCAATTTTCCCATGATCATTAGTCAAGGAGTTAGAAGTAAAATATGTTAGTTATAAAGACAAAAGGAGGGTAAACATGGAAAGACTTACTTAAATGATGGGCAAAATGGGAAATACAACTAAAATGTTGTCTTGAAATAAGAAGAGGAAGAGTGAAGGTGTCGTGAAAAACAAAAGAGAAGAGAGAAAAAAACGTAGAGAAAGAAGTGAAGAAGGAGAAAATCGTGGAAGAAGAGAGAAAAGGAAGAAAGAAGAAGAAAAGAAGAGGAAATGAAGCTTGTTAAGGTAAGTTCATCTTTTTCGTCTTGCTTTATTTGAGAAATGAGTTGTATTAATGACGAAGGGATTAGAGAGAGGATGTGTGTTGTGTTAGAAGAAGATGATTTGAGAGACCTAATTGATTTTTAGGGTTTCTAAACTAGGTTATTAGTTTTTCTAACCTAGATAGACAATGGGTAAGTTAATGCTAAGCCCAATTTATCATTTTTGTGATTTTGAAGTTTTAGGAATTTTATTGAATTGGAATTTAATAGGAGATTGGCTTGTTTCAGGAAATCAAGAGAACCCTATCTAAAAGCAAGGGGAGAGTCATGTTTTAGCAAGTCTATAAGCAAGGAAATCAAGGTGGGTTTCATGTTTATAATTGAATAATGAGACATTAAAATTTTTTCCAAATCAAGAGAATAAAATGATTTTAAGTACTTCATAAATGTGCATATATTATTTTTAAATGATTTAAAGAATTTGCTTATATGTGTGTATATGCTTCATGGATTGGATTTGAATTGTTGTGAATAAGGAAAATGCATTGTGATATATGATCATGTTATGCCATTGAATTGTGTCATGGCATTTTGATTTGAATGGAAAGAAGAAAAAACATGAGAATATGAAATTGTGAATGATTGAATTGAGCATAAGCTTTGATTGTGTTTGGTCGAGAGAGGAATCATTTTGTAGTCACGTGCACGTCGGCACAAAGCCTTCTCTCTGCTGCCCGCTTGTGGCCCATGAGATTCAAAAAGTAGACTCGTTTCGTTCACAGAGTAAACTTCGGTTTCTCTGTTTTGTTCTAAGGAACCCTCGAGCCATTTGTTGTTCATTGCATTTGTGAATTGTCAAGGTGATGCATACATGATTTGTATTATTCTGAATTAGTTGAGAACTATGTTTTTCTTGAATTCAATAAGAATTTTCTATGACAAATGAATAATTTCAATGGTTTTGCTTATTATCGATTATAAATTGTTATCCACAAGCTTTCAAGCTCACCCCTTTCTTATCCCATCTTCAGGTGAAGAGAATGAGATCGAGAAATTAAGAGTCAAGGTGTCATTTCGATTATGCATATTTTGTATTTGAAATTAGATTTTGTAAAAGCAAGACTTTAGATGCACTTCGAGAACTATTGGGTGTTACTTCTTTTGTATTTTGTATTTTGATATTGATGATGTATTGTGGCATTAGATGCCATTAAAGCTTTGTAAACACTTATCTTATGATGTTAATGAAATACGAATTGTTTATGGATGATATGAGTTGAGTTGGATTTAGATATATTTGAAGAAGTTTTCCACTTGGGTAGATGAACTTTGAACTTGAATTGTTGTTATATATATATACATAAGTGAGATGTTGTGGAAAAGAAAGATAGGAATCATGAATGATGAGATGCAATCAAATATAGTCAAATGAATTGCGATTGAGAGTTTGACAAATTCCAATTGGTATTTGAAATTGTTATGAATGATATTGCAATAGAGGAAGTGAATTTAGGATAATTCTTAAGTTTTTCATGAGGTGAAAGTTTGTGCTTTGACTTCAGGAGAAAATCTGTATTAATCTAGGACGAATTAGACAAAGTTGAGAGTTATGATCATTACTAGTTAGGATGTCATAGAGAATGTGTATACCACACAACTAGAGTTTATAAAGTGATATTGCTCTAGGATTGTTCGATTCGGGAAGATTATGAGTAAAAGGGATGCTATGATGGATGTAGGATCCATTGGAAAGGTTTTGGAGAAGGGAAATTTTAGCAAGACCCGTGGGTTACACAGCCTGCCCGTGTAAATTCACACAGTCTGTGTCTTTGAACCTCCAAACGTTACAATCAGACCCAAAGGTTACACAATCTGTCCGTGTGAAATCACATAGTCTGTGTGTTCCTAACGTAGAAATACACTCAGACTCGAAAGAAACACGGACTGCCCGTGTGATTTCACACAGTCTGTGCTATATGTAAATGACATAATTTCACTTCTGAGTCTTCAGAAAAGTTGTAGATCTAGGAGTCCTCTTTCTAACCGTCTAAGAATGAACTTAATCTGACATCTCTAGTGGATGTTAGGCCCATTGTCCCAAGATAGGTTCAACATAATTGAGGACATGCGCATGGTTGATTCTTTTGGCCATAACTTCTTCATCTGACCTCTGAATGGATGTGAAAATATTTTCATGAATTGACTTAAAAAGAAATAGAAAATGACGAGATTTAAGGTGTACCAGCAAAGTGAAATTGAGAGGTTGAACATGGAATTTAGAATGATTGTTTATTTAGTATGATAAGAGTTATGATCTGGTATAAGATTGTGCCAGTGAATTTGAGATCAGAATTTCAAGATGGCTATAGGTTTATAATTCTAAATTGATTAAGAATGTACGTATGGAAAAAATGAAACAAATGATAGTGATATATGTAGAAGTTCTCAAGGTTATGTCGACCAGTTATTATGAGTACATATTTGATAATGTGGTTACATTAGTGAACAATGTGATTGAGCACATATGAGATATAAATTGATGACCTGCCGAAATTACTTATATATATAAGATTTAATGATCTTGATGGCATACGCCAAAAAATAAGAGTAAACGAATGTGCCTCTTATTTCATTGAGTTTTGTTATGAAGGATATTTTGATCATGTAAAGTGTGACAGAAATTTAAATTATTGAAAGGTCATGAGTTGTTGAAATTGATCGTGTTGAGTAGTTAAGAATGGCTGAAACAACATTGATGATGATAGCAGTTGGTTGATAAAGATTGTATAAACAGTATGGATGATAGTAGTAAGAAATCTTCTTTCGAAGAAGAATTTCATTGAATTAGGTTAAGCAGATTAGATAGTTTATATTAAGAATGATTAATGAAAGAACTAATTAGAAATGAATATGCACTAAATCAAAGGGAATATTGGAGTCATATCCCCAGTGGAGACTCAAGCATAAGAGGTAGAGTATGCTATTAAGAGTGTATGCATTACGGTTAATGTAGTGTATCCAACTATCTAAGTGGATTTTTGGAAGTTAAGGTAACAATAAAGCTAATGTGAGGAGAACTTAGATCCACATTATATTCTATACGAGTATGCATAGGAGATATAAATTAGATTTTGATGAATGTGTTACCAACACAGAAAGTTAAGTTTGCAAATCAATTGAAATGTTAGGAGAAATTAGTATGAATGAGTAGATAATAGAATAAGTTAATGTGAAATCAAAGGAAATCGAATGAATTGAGGAAGTCAATTGGGAAATTGAAAATGGCGTGAGATAATACTACCTCATTGAGGAATTAGTTACTTAAGGAATTACGAGAACTAATCATGGGCATATGGAGCTTTAGAAATATTTTTTTGAGTTAACAAATTCCCCAATAGTACTATGGTATTGGATATTAGAGTGATCCAAGCAAAATTTGATGATATATTAAATGTATTCGAAAAGTTAAAAAGAACAGTTTAAATACTTGAGGAAAAATGTGTAAATCGTATGAGTAATGAAAGTAAAGAGAATTTCGAGGAATTATAATACTGATAGTAATTATATTGTCTAGATTTGGAGATTTTATAGTATACAATGATGTTGTATAAGAGATTGAGATAAAATCCAATGCAACATGATAAACTGATTTCATATGCATAGAGACAATTGAAACCCCATGAGTTGATTATTTGATACATGAATTGAAACTTGCTGCAATAGTGATTGTTGGGAAGTTGGAGACATTATATGTATAAAAACACCTTGGATATTTATAAATATACAAATCATTAAAGTTTGAGGTAATTATTAAGTTGAGAGATTTAAAGACGAGACTGAGATATTGGATAGAAGTACTGAAAGATTATGATGGTACAAATGTATTTTTCCTCAGTAAAGTTAGTGTTGTATCTGACCCATTAAGCAGAAATCCCGATAGCAGTGAAGCATGAATTCAGATATTGAGGTTATCAGATCTAATGCAAAAAAGGAGCATAGAATGTGAAGTTGAATTTTGGGCAAAATCAAAGTACTAATTACTATAGAATTGAAGATCAGTTTCACATGAAAGGATTTATAAAGCCTAAGTTGAGGATTCAGAAATTGTGAATCATACTAAGAAATTAAAAATGAACATGAATTTTAAGTTTGAATTTGAAAATTATGCTTTGTGATCGAAACGAGAGGTATGTATAACGATAAAGATGATTGAGCAAAAGAAGTTACTAGAGAAAGCACAAATAGTAACTTAAGCTATATATCCTAGTAGGATTGCGCCGAAATGACATTTAGTGGCGGAGAATGTAGACTCAAGTGACTGAATTTTTGAATTTGCCGATGGTCTTAACTGTCAAAAATGTGCTTAAAGCTTATATTTTGGAGTTCATAGGAATATGAGATCAATGTACAGCTCTGATTGACCTTAAACATAACAATCATTATCATAGTGATGTCATTAGAATATTGTACGGAGCATTATCTGACAAATGAATGAATTTGGTGGACCAATAGCAAAGGTATGGAGTACAGTGAGATAGACATGAAAGTTAAGTGTGCTGACACTATAAAGATGTAAACTATGAAGCAAATGATGAAATGTTTCTAAGAGTATCACGTTCCCAAGGTGTGCTTGGAT
The DNA here is from genome assembly GCA_027568895.1 of Erythroxylum shatona. NCBI lineage: Eukaryota > Viridiplantae > Streptophyta > Magnoliopsida > Malpighiales > Erythroxylaceae > Erythroxylum > Erythroxylum shatona. The sequence continues at coordinate 6,363 of JAOSBK010000087.1, read as the reverse complement.
TGAACGCAAGAAGTGCTCAGGTTAGGATAAAGAAGCAACTAAGCTTAAATTGTATTGGTTCATATAAAGTTATTAAGAACTGGACCATTGACTTATGAGTTAGTATTATTAACAAGGATGTCTCAGATTCATAACGTGTTATGTGTGAATATGCTAAGGAATATCGATATGATTTGATATTGGTGTTATCGACGCGAAATGTGAAAAATTGGTAAGTAATCTGAGGTATATATATATTGAGGAATTTCTTAAGAAAGTGAATGATTAAATAAGTGATTGAAAGACCGAGTGGGTCTATTGACTATGGTCATTTGGAAGAAGTTATTCGAGTGAAGAAATTACTTGGGAGATTGAGGAACATTACCTCCATTGGTTTGATTACTCAGGTAAGAATTTCGAGGACGAAATTCTTTAAGAGGGGGAGAATTGTTGGACCCCGAACTTTTCTTGGAATGTAGAAATATGAAATGAGAAATTTTGGTGATTATTCATGTGTAAAGAA
>JAOSBK010000086.1:25366-35411 GCA_027568895.1 Erythroxylum shatona | reverse complement strand
TCCAATTTCTAGTCCAATTTCTCCCCAAAATTCCAATGGCTTAAAATTAATAATTCCTAAAATCATGTATCTAATTTTCAGTGCCATTGGACAGTACTTTTTACTACCGCTAACCAGTCAGTCTACCACTTGGCATTTTTTCTAGTCTGGAAAAGTATCCCGAAAATTTTCAGAAAAATTTCTAAAATTCTCTAAAAATTCAAGACACACAAAGACTCACTCCAATTAAATTTTCAAGCACAAAAATCATATTTTTCACAATAATCAAATTTATAAACATATATACCGGAAAATGTCATGAATGCATGTACAGTCATATGCATATACAAAAATTACTATTCATGTGTAGGTGTAGGCCATATTATGCATGAATATGTCGAGACAAGTTTACACACTCATAACCCGTCTCAAATGACTATTCTACCCTTCCCATCAGTGATGGGATGTTACATGTTGCCAGGGATTGTTTGTTTAGCATCAGGTTTAATGGGATGTCTAATGATGCTGTGAGATTGAGATTGTTTCCTTTAACCCTGAGAGATCAAGCAAACGTATGGTATAACTCCCTCAGTTTAGGGCAGATCACTACTTAGGAACAGCTAGTCCAAACATTCCTTACTAAATACTTCCCTTTGACCAAGACAAGAAGAATCACAAAGAAAATCACAAAATTTCAACAAAGTGATGGGGAGTCTTTATATGAAGCTTGAGAGAGATTCAAAGAACTATAGAGAAGCTACCCCCACTATTCCGAGGGAGTTCCTTATGTAAATATTCTACAATGGTGCAAATCAGAGCACAAAAGGAACCATAGATGTAGTTGCTAGAGGTTCTTTGATAAGGAAAATTATTGATGCAACTTATGATCTTTTGGAAGAGTTCGTAAGCAACAGTTGTATGTGGTTAAGTGAGAGGAGCAGGCAGGGGCAAAAGGAGCAAAAATGTATGGTCCCAATTGACTTTGTTATAGATTTATAGGCACAGATCATAGCCTCACCAAATAATTGAGCAACATGCAAGGATCATCTTCATCTACAACTAAAGCTATGCAATCATAATGTAAGTTATATGGGCAGGACAACCATTGCATATCAGAATGTTTCTTGTTAGGAGCTAGTAGCATTGAACAGATAAATTACTTGGGCCGACCACAATGAGGTAACAAAATTGTACTATAATATTTATAATCCGGGATGAAAAAACTACCTAAATTTTTCTTGGAGTACTAACAAGACAAGCGGCCAAGCAAGACCACAAGTGTAACATCCTGTTTTCTTACTAAGAGTTAGAACCCCAGATTTCTGTAATTGAGATAGCAATGAGAGATTAGAAAAATGCATTTCATGCTAATGCATAATGTTAGCATACACACATGTAAAATTTGATTATTACACATATTACAATGAATTGTTCATGTACTCATTTGATATTTTTTGGGTATAAATGATTGTTTTAATTTGATTATAACGTAAATTTTGGATTATGTTTCTTAAAAATTGAGTTAGAGTGTATAAGTAATGAATTAGAATTTTTGGTAAAATATGAGAATTTTCTAGAAATTAAGGGTATTTTTTCGATTAGAAAAATGCCAAGTAACAGAACAATTGATGAATAGTAGTAGAAATAAGAGTCAAATGGAAGTAGAAATTTTTATTGGGATTTAATGATAAGTGCCATTGAAAATTTGGAGTCAATTTGATTAGAACTGGGACACAAATAGACTAGCAAATTAAAAGACTAAAAGAAGACCATGAGAAAATGACATGTGGCAAGTGACAAGTGTCACTTGCCACACCACATTTATTAACCCATGTTTTTATATTGAAAGACCATCTCTTCTTTCTTTTTTTTGGACAAATGTTTCCATCTTCTTCTTCTTCTCTTCTCTCAACCCACGACATTTTCATTCTCACAACCCAACCTCTTCATACTAATTTTTGTCAAGATCCTACACTACCACTTCAAGATCCTTACTATCCCTTCTTATTACAAGGAAAACATAGCCTATTCCCCCTTCAATAATGATGATCATATGAAGCCATGGAAAGCTAGGTTTTCATGGAGATTTTAAGAAATTGAAGCTAAATCAAATAAGTAGCTTGTTAATTTTTCTAGCTTTGATGAATGAAGCATATTTGATGATATTTAGAGGTTAAATGTTCATAAATTAAGGATGGGTATATGCTAAAACGTGAATGAGTACTGTGGTAGATTAATGCCTTGTTTTTATGTTTATAATGATCATTAAAGATGGTGACCCCGCTTCAATGCAGGACTTCAGACTGGGTGTGGTGATGATGATGATGATGATGATTAAAGATGGTGCAGAAAGAAGTGCAGAAAAATTGATTTATGAATGGATATTGTTATGTTTTGTTTTTTATGGATAAAAACATGGATCATTGGTTGTTTTAGACATGGATTGGATTGAGATTTGGAGTTAGAGAAAAGGCAAGTGTAGTATCTTAAAAAGGGATGAACTAGGATGAAAGTTTATAGATAAAATGGAAATGGTGTTTAAAGTGTGCTGGAAAAATGTTAGCTGCAACATTTTCCACTAATTATGCGTATGTAATTTAGCCATAACTTGTTATGTAGATATCCAAAGTAGATGATTTTTAATTTGGATTAAATTAGATACATAAGGCTACATTTGTCATGAAGGCATTGAATTCAAATTCTGTCTTTAAGAGTTTCAAAATTTGACTAGAATTTGAGTACTGGGTGCAAAAAGTTGATGATGAATGTATATATATCTATACGTTATGTGTTTAGTGTTCATGATCAATCATCGATTATATTTTGTTTATGGATGATATTGAGTTGAATTGGATTTAGAATAATTGGGAAATAATGATAAATTAAATTATAAATGATAAACCAAGCATAAGGTAATGAATGTAGTAAGTAAAGAGTTAGAAATCTGGAACAAAAATTCAAATTTCTATAAGTGATTCATGAAGGTCCGCTCAACGGACATGGATGTCCGCCTAATGGATATTCACTGGTCATTTGGTCTTAATTAAAGCTTAAATGGGGCTTGAATTGAACCTAGAATGATGCTTGAATCAAGTGATGAATGTGTGATATGTTTGAAGTGATAATTAAGGTTATAACTTAGTGAATGAATGGATGATATCAAAGTACCAAAGGCATGAGTATAATGGGGAATGAAGATGTTCATATGATTATAGTTGTGATTCAAAGGAGTTGAGTAATATGTATGAAGTGCTTAAATGTGAATGAGAATTGGGTATTATGAGAGCATATAATGTTAGAAAAGAAATGACAAAAAATTGAGTTATGATATAAGAATAACTTAGACACATACAAAGGATAAGGATTGAATGGTGAACTTAGAAGGATGATGTGCAAATGAAGTGTAAATCTAAGTTCAATTAGATATATATGAATTATGAAATGAGAATGAGCATAAGATGTGAATTTAGATGATATACCTAGGATTGTCATTGAATATACATTATACACAACACATATACATATGTATGTGATTGAGTATTCATAAGATTGTGAATTTATTAACGTGTGTTCAATGTGTGTATTGCATAATGTTAATGTGTAAGATAAAACATCTGCATCCAAATGTTTCCAGATCATGGAAGCTAATATTAATTTGGAGCGTACTGTGAGTTAACCTGGATGATCTCATTTTATTGTTGTTCTATTTTAAATTTCTACATTGAATGACTACTGATATGATTGATATGCAATATGATTGTGATTGCACTAATTCTAGACATTGAATGTCCGAGGCATTTGATGCATATGAAAATCATTGGAAGTGCTCCTTATATGTGAATTTGACAAAATATGTGATACTCATCTTGATTGTTGAATGTTGGACTAAGGTCCGACGATAAATGTGAACGAGAATGTGATAGTGAATATAACTATATAACATTGAACACTTTTCATTGATTAAATAAATGTGATGCATTCTATTACATAAATGCATGAATAATAAAGGCAGTTGTGATCGGAGTCGCCAGTATAAAGAGCTTAAAGCTCATAATGTGATAAGAGCCTCTAGCTCAGTTGTGCATGTACCCGGTATCCACTAAGGGATATGGGACATTATCTTATATAGCTCTGTATCTACAAGGGATATGGGCCAGCTCGGTATCCACAAGGGATATGGGCCAGTAAAAAGGCAGTCGGTCACAACAATAACAATTGGAAGTGAGTCTCATGAGAATTGCATATAACATTGATATGTATATTTTGAATGACTAAAATGAATTGTACAATTACCCTGAATGTGAAACATGAAATAAGTGATCAAAGTGATACGTGATGCAATTTGATTATTAGTGAAGTAATGTGACTTATATGATTTCATAAGCAATGTGAGTTATGTGATATGAGTGAGCCACCGAGGATGGTCCACTTACTGAGTTCACAAAACTCATTCCAACTTTGCAATATTTTCAGGCTTAAATAAGATCTTTATTTAGATAAATTGGAGTCTAGTTACTGCATTCAAGTAAGTGATAGAGGTCGAGATCAGTTTACGTCTGCATTTGTATTTCTTTAATTTTGTATTAAATTGTGTATTCCACAATTATTATATCATGTGTATTTGATCAATTCTATTTTTGTAATAACCTTCCAAATTAGAAAGGTTTGTAAATGAGATTGATCAATGAGTGTAGGAACATTTATAAATGAAAATGTTTATGAATAAAATGAGCCTGATTTGTTTATTAATTTTTTGCATATGCGTGCATTGTTGTTTTTGAAAATTTTGCAATGATTTAGAATGACAGACTGTTCTAGCATGCCACCCTTGTGGGGTAACATGAAGAAGTCAATGCAAAATAGGACTAATCTACTTGATTATCTAAGAGGTTGGAAATCCATCCTTACAGATATTCGTGTATGAGGCTGCCCTGCTATTGTAGTATAATCCTTATAAAGACAATTGCATGCTTGTTCCACACATTACTATTTAGTCATATATCTCGACCACTCAAAAAAGCCATAGGTTTTACTATAAAAGGAGGATGGAACAAAATAGTAGAATCACAAACAACTAAGTTTCTGAAATATGATGTCTATGATGATAGTTGGTCCTTTGACCCTTCAGATGTTAGGAAGGTGGATACTACAGTTATTATGTACCTGTAACTTATACAGTTAAATCTGGTGGACCTAGGTCTTTATACCATGCCTGTACATGAACAAGAACTCATACCTGAACATACAGAGGTTCCTGGAGATATAAAATCTAATGCAGTTGTGTAAATCCGCTAGAGTGAGACGACCTATTATCCCATCTAATTACATAGTCTATTAGGTAAACAAGACTATGATATTAGACATGTTATGTACACAGTTACTTATATAAAAGTTATTTCTGGACCCACTGCAGATTTGTGGTGGAATGCAATGAATGATGAGATGCAATCCATGAAGCATAGTAAGGTCTGCAAGCTAGTTGATTTGTAGTAGAATTGCAAACTCGATAGTTGTAAATAAGTTTTAAGACCTAAAAGATTTCGAGATAAAGTTCAACAGTTTATGGGCTCGCTCAGTTGCTTGATGATTCACTCAGAGAGAAAGGTTGACTTTATTGTTACCTTTTCTCCTGTGTCCTCATAGGATACATTTTGAGTGATTATGACAATTGTAGCTCATGATGATATAGAGTTACATCATATGGCCATCAAAACCACTGATCCTCACACAATATAAGTTGAGAATATGACTTATATTATCCTTATTGGTCAAAAATGTACACCTAGTATGACTCATACGATATAGTATTGATTCTTTTTTATTAAAGTGTATATATTTTCTAAAATACTATACTGATGATAATTCAAGCATACTTAATGCCTAATTTGAGTTCATTTGTTTATTTATTTAAGCATCCTTCAAAACTCACATCTAGCATATTTAGACTTGAACAAATGTATCATTTCTTTAGGTTTTGTCATTACTAATAGCCTCTTATATCTTTTAATGTACTTTATATCGACACTAGTATTTTAAGCCCTAAGCTCCCGTTTATCACCTATATAAATCACTTTAAATTTGTCTCATCTCAATGCTAAAGAATGTCTAAAGGAGGAGAGATGGTCGCAGCCTCGTAGTCGCTGGTCTGTATGTCCCGAAGCCTCTGACCTGTCAGTCCTCACCTGACCTGAAGACCTAAAGCTAGTGAATTTTTTTTAGGTGTGTTTTTTAGTTTTCCAATTTTTCTACTTAAATCTTGATTCCATTATTTATAGTGTTGGATTGGATGTTGGATTTGTGAATTTTTTGGAAGTTGGAACATGGTTTTGTGAATTGCAATTTGTGTGTATCTGGTATTCTGGTTGGATATTGTCATTTGGAAATGGAATGGAGTTGAAATGTTGAATTGAATGAGTGAGTCACTCATGGTGAATGATGTATTGGTTTTCTGATTTGCATGGGTTGGAAATGGAAATGTTGAATGATAACAGTATTGTCATTTGGAAATGGAAATGGAGTTGAATTCACGTTGAATGTTGTGTTGGTTATAAAGATTGGTTTAAGTTTATATTTATGATAAGTTTTTGGATGAATGACATGCATTATGCATGGCCTTGTTAATGTTGATTATCAAAATTGAAATTTGAACTTGAAACTTGAAACAACATAAATGTAAAATTTAAATAGATAATTTTAAATTTGTAAAATTGTAAAAACTTAAATCATTAATTGAAACATTCTTAATATTTGTGAAATGGTATTTTATTTTAATTTTTGGGTATTGAGTTTACGTAAATAATTAGTTGAGTATAAAATTATGCAATTGGAAATTAATAATAATTCGATTGTAGTTAATGATAGTACTTGCCTATTTGGGTATTAGTTTTGGGTAAATAATTAATTGAGTATAAAATATGTTAAACTTTAATTATTTGGTAATATATATATGTGGGGCATCATAAATATTTATAATAGATATTGTGTGAAAGTAGTGATGTAATAAATGTATCCGAAAAAGAATTTTGTTTGTCAAATTGTGAATATGTTGTAGACTTGTAGGTTCCAATCATTGTTTTGTGATTATTGGAAATGGAAATTATTTTATGAATGTTTTGTGATTATTGAAAATGGAAATTGCTTTATGAATGTTTTAGGATTAATGGAAATGGAAATTGTAATAAATTGCTGGAAATGGAAATGGAAATAGAAATTGTTTATGTATGTTTTGTGATTATTGGAAATGGAAATTGTTGAAAATTATTAGAAATGGAAATGGAAATTGTTGGAAATGGAAATTAAATTATGAATGTTTTGTGATTGTTGTAAATAGAAATTGTTAAAATTTGTTGAAAATAGAAATGGATTATGAATGTTTTGTGATTAATGGAAATAAAAATTGTTTATGTATATTTTGTGATTGTGGAAATGAAAATTGTTGGAAATAGAAATGGAAATTGTTTTGTGATTAATGGAAATGGAAATTGTTTATGTTTGTTTTGTGATTGTTCGAAATGAAAATTGTCGAAAGTTGTTGGAACTGAAATTGGAAATGGAAATTATTTTATAAATGTTTCGTGATTAATGAAAATGGATATTGTTTATGTATGTTTTATGATTGTTGGAAATGAAATTTGTTAGAAACGGAATTGGAAATTATTTTATGAATGTTTTGTGATTAATGGAAATAGAAATTGTTTATGTATGTTTTGTGATTGTTAAAAATGAAAATTGTTGGAAATAGAAATGGAAATTGTTTGAAATGGAAATTGTTTTATAAATGTTTTATGATTAATAGAAATGGAAATTGTTTATGTATGTTTTGTGATTGTTGGAAATGAAAATTGTTGGAAATGGAAATTGTTTTATGAATGTTTTGTGATTAATGAAAATGAAAATCGTTTATGTATCTTTTATGATTGTTAGAAATGGAAATTATTGAAAATTGTTGGAAATAGAATTGGAAATTGTTGGAAATAGAATTGGAATTATGAGTGTTTTGTGATTATTGGAAATAGAAATTGTTAAAAATTATTGAAAATGGAAATTATTGCTGCATATTTTGTGTAATTATATATGTCGAATGTTTTGAATTGTTAGCTTTTGACTTATATTGAATTTTGTTCCGTGAAATTGAATTGTATGTCATGTAATCATACATAATGAGTTATATTATACAAGATGGATATGCATATTGTATACTGAAATTATTTGTTATTTATTTTTATATATGCATTCATTTATTTTTACAGATAAATGGAAGAAAGTTCAAATACTCCTAATCAATCCACTTCTAGAAGATAAAATGATTCAGCTTGGGCTCATGCTGCATTGGTTCCCAGTATGAGGAACCATACTGTTTGCTTGTTTTGTAACAAGCATTTGAAAAGTGGAGGAATCACCCGATTAAAAAAATATTTAGCTGAGGTTAAAAGAGACGTGAAACCCTATAAAAAAGTAAGTTATGATGTAAAGTGATAGATGAAAGCATTGCTTGATGAATATTAATATGAGAGAGATGGAAGGGAAAGGTTGAATTTTGAAATTAGTAGTGGAAGTTCGTTTTCTAGTTTTCATGGTGATTTTGAAAATGTTGAAGGTGGAAGTGGAAATGGTAGTAGTGGTAGTGGTACTAGTAGTGTTCCATCTCAGGCTCAAGAAGAAGTACTTAAATCTGATGTGAGGAAGAGAAGAAGGCAGGTGACTAGTTTTTTTCCAACACTAACAACTTCTGGAATTCAACTTTCAATTCATAATGCAATGCAATCAAGAGATGCGGCTCACAATGTCGATATGGCAGTAGCTCGATAATGGTATGATACAGGTTCATCATTCAATGCTTCTCAGTCTTATTATTATCAACCTATAACCGATACAATGGCCTCTTATGGTCCAGGATACAAAGGCCTTTTAATTGATGATGGATGTTCAATTATGTGTGATGGTTGGACAAATAGGAGATAAGAGCTTATTATAAAAATTTTTGGTTTATTCTACAAATGACTCTATGTTTTTGAAATCTATTGATGCATCTGGCCTTATTAGAAATATTGAGACTTTGCGATATTTGATAAAGTTGTGAATTATATAGGACTGGAAAACATTGTTCAATTTATTATTAACAATGATTCCGCTTAGAAAGCGATAGGAAAAAGGTTGAAGAATACGTATAATTCATTTTTTTGGACTCCTTGCGTTGCACATTACATTGACCTAATGTTGGAGAATATAGGGGATTCTAGATATTTTCCTGTTATTGATGAGACTATGTAGATAGCTAAAAAGTGACAAAGTTCATTTATATTCATGCATAAGTATTGAATTTGATAAGAAAGGAATTTACCAATGGTAAGAATTTGTGTCATCCTGCTGTGACAAGATTTGCAACAAATTTCTTATCACTTCAGTATTTTATTTCGATGAAGAAAGAGTTAAGACAAATGTTTACGAGTGATAAGTAGATTACATCTCAACATGCTAGGTCTAATGCTGGAGTAGAGATTTGTAATATTATACTGGAAGATAAAGAATTTTGATCTCAGTGTCAATTTATTATCCGAGTTTGTGAGCCTTTGGTGAGGGTGTTTTGCTTGGATGATAGTGAAGAAAAGCCAATAATAGGTTATATTTTTGATGTCGTTGAGAGAGCGACGAAAGCAATCAAAACCAATTTGAAACATAGGCCTTCTTTGTACACACCATATTTTTTAATTATTAATAAGAGAAGGGAAAGATAACTTTCTTCTCCATTGTTTGCAGTTGGGACATATTTGAATTCTAGTGTTTATTTTAGACCGAATCTTACTAAGCAAGTTGAAGTTAATAGAGGAATGCTTTTAACTATTACAACAATTGTTAGCATTGATGCGACGCAAGATCTTTTAAGCTCACAAATGGAGCTTTACAATCTTATAGAGATTCTGAAATGTCGATTGCTATTCGACAAAGAGGAAAACTTGTTGGATCACGTCCGAGTATTCATAATACACTGTGGAAAAGACCATACAACAACATGATGTACAATCGAAAATACCAAGGATGTACGAAAATACCTTATTGTCGTGGATAG
>JAOSBK010000086.1:6743-19033 GCA_027568895.1 Erythroxylum shatona | reverse complement strand
ATCTTGAATGAGCCTAGTTGATGATGAATTGAGCGATTAAAGTAAGGAAAGTGTATTAGGTATTAAGGAATGATTTATAGATGATGTTAATTGGTTATAAGGTGCATAGTGAGGAAATGTACCAGGGATTATCATTAAGCTTACATTGTACATAATCCATATATACATATGTGCATAAATGAGGACTTACATAGTTGTGCAAAGTTGTGATGTGTGTAAATGTGTGTTTCATGATATAGAAGAGCAATTAGAGCGACAACATCTAGATATTGCTAAGACTTTAAGGCAATAGCTATCTGGAGCAAACTATGAGTAACCTAGATGGTCTCACTATGATTATTTGTTTGTTTAAATTATGTATTGAATTATTATATGATGTGTATGTACTGATTCTGGACATTGAATGTCTGAGGCGTTTGAGACATGAATAATATTGGAAGTGCTCATTGAATGTAAATTTGACCAAATATATGATTACTCAACTTAAATGTTGAATGTCGAACCAAGGTTCAATGACAAATGTAAATGAGACTGTGAATGTGATTGATTGAATATATTTGGTGCATTGCATTACATGAATGCATGAAAAATAAAGACAGTTGTGACCAGAGTTGCCAGTAAAAAGAGTTTAAAGCTCAGAACGTGCTAATAGCCTCTAGCTTAATATGTAAAATGAGTCATGTATCTCCAATAGATAAGGACAGTATTAATGAGCTCGGTATCTATAACGAATACGAGATAGTTAAAAAGGCACTCGATCACAAGAACGAAATAAACGAACATGAATCTCATGAGCATTGCATATACACTTGATGTATGTAGGAATTGAATGAGTGTAAAGTATTATTGAATTGTGTTGAATGAGAAATGTGAAAATTGTGTACAAGGTGTTTTGTGATGCTACATGATGATACTTGAAATGATATGAACTATGTGATTGCATGGATTGTTATGTTATGTGATATGAGTGAATCATCAAGGATGGTTAACTCATAGAGTTGGCAAAACTGACAAAAAATTGCACATTGACTTTTCAGATTCGAGAGAGACAATATTAGAAGAGAACTAATAATGATTTTAGATAGAAGACATGACTCAAAGGTCGATCAACTGGGATTGAGGGATTTAGATAATTTTTGTATAATTCCTCATGTATATAACATTTTCTGTTTACAGAGATATAAACTTTGATTAGTTTTTAATAATGTACATATATGGATGTTGTTGTAAAGTCACAATGTACATATTGTTTAAGAAATGAAATGAGGAATTTGGGTTTTAGCCATGGTGATTCTTATGTTTTTATTTATGATGCCATGAGTAAGTGAAAGTGATTTAGTTGGTGCATCGCTTCTATCAGGCACGTGCTCGAATGTCGGAAGGACGTACGAACACAAATATCTTATGGGAGTGGGGTGCCACATGATGTGAAATGATATTTACCTTGACCATATGAAGATCAATTCTCTACTTCTTATTCATTCTATCAAGACTTCAGACTCAGTTATGTTTCGAATATCAAAAAATCTCCAAATACCCAAACACCATTCACCTCAAACTTCTAAGGAGAAAGCTCACACTATGTAGAAAGCTCACACTACTAGAAGTGGATCGGTGATGACGCATGAAGGGATTGAAGTGATCGATAGTGATGATGCGCGAAAGAGGCGAGAACGCCGGATCGGACAAGATTTAGATAAGTTTGAGAGAGAGAGAGAGGGGGTGAATATACCAAGGATAAGAGTTAATTTAGGGTTTTTGCTACAAAATTTAAGTGATTTTATTTATGTCCTTGTTTTCTAAAAATTCACGTAAGCCACATGTGTTTTTGACGTGGCATCTAAAACCAACTAGCCTATCAATAACGACATGTATATGACACTTCCTAATTTTCGTCCAAAAAAGCCTAAAATTGAGTAGAATCGTGAATGTTTAATCTTTATTGAGCAACTTAAAAGGTTTAGTCTTAAATTTATCAAAACCCTAAAAATTTTGGCCTCAATTTATGCTTTTAGCCCCCTTTTCACTCCAAATAATTAAATTACATTTTATCTTAGAATTTTACTAGAAAATCATGAATGATTTGAAATAATGAAACGTTTTTTAAAAGCAAGTTAACTTGATTCAAAAGATCAAGAAACAAGAATAAAGACAAGGGCATACCTTCGTAATAATTACAAAACATTTGTATAATGTGAATGATCATGCAATAAATGATATAAGGTATAATATACCAAATTCATTTAAGAATCAATTCATTAGTTGAAATGTCATAAATTTCTAACAAATGTATGATAATGTACTCTCACAATATGTAAGTTGCATGAGATATTAGACAAGTATAAGATCTGCAAAATCATTTTCTTTATGACCAATTAACTTTATTATGTGAATAGAAAATAATAGATAAACACGCATGATAATATTAAAAATCACAATCGATAAGATATAAGGTATGATTTACCAAAAAAGTAAGGATTCGATAAAAAAAATTGAAATAAGAGAAAACTAATAGAAGAAATTCAATGTCTTATTCTATGTTTTATCATAAAGTTCATAAGTGAATTTTATTCAATTGTTCAATGATACAAGTATGTTTTAATCCTATCACTTCACCTACATTTAAAATTTCCTAAAACAAATGAGAATACAGGTGAGGAAGTATGGTTATTACCTGCCAAAGAAGAACAAATTCACTAGATGGTACATAATATTCGACAACATTCCAGAAGCAGAGAAAGATGGGGATGCCTCAACATGCTAAACATTCTTCAAAGTTGTATACTACGAATAATCAGTGACACCATCTCTACAGAGACACGCACACGTAAGCTGCTCTTTTTTGAATCTTCTACCTCGGTATACTTGTTCAGTGAAAACTTGTTTCCTGTACACAGACTCTGCAATATCACAATAAGGCCGCTAATCCCACAGTATCCCCATCATCAGTTCTTGTTTCTGGAGCAACAACCGAGTCCGAGTCCCGCGGCCTTGCTGAAAGTAGAATAAAACTTGTGATCACATTACTCTTTCAAGGACTATCTCCAAAAAAATGTAACCTTATACTACAAGACATACTGGCTAGTATATCTCCTATTCTTCCTCTTGAAACTGTATTAGAAAGCATATTGATCAACATAAAAGCAGTAAAGTGATACGAACAAGAGCCTAGATGCTCTTGGAAGGACTGGAGGGATAAATAGATTAGGCAATTATACTCCGTCGAGAGGGGGCTCACCTGTGACATTTGTTATTATATTTACACTTTTCTGAGCAGCGAGTGCCTTCAACTGGTTTCCAGTAGCTAACAAAAGCAAGCTTTTCATATGTTGTCTTTGTTCCTTTGGACTAGATGTCTTTCCTAAAGCTTCTTCGAAAGCAGCCAAATCTTGGGTTGTAATACAAGGGAGAGAGAGTAGAACCTGAGAGATAAAGACATTCTAGAGTCAGTTATTTGGAAACTTGAATCAGATGAAAACTTTCGTTCAAACCTAGTTTGCACCAAAATTTGATTTAACTACATGGCATAAGAATTTACCTGTCTTGGGGCTAGATCTCTGTCACAAAGATACATGAAGATTTCTCGACAGAGACCAACCAGATCTGCACTGATAAAAGCATTTGACTCGAGTGCCAAACCCTTGATAATTGCTGAGAAGAGATCTTTAGAAACAAAATGATGGAGTTGAATATGATTTGTTGTTATTGCCAAAAGAACCACAGTGGAGCAGAAGGAAGAAACTTTTGTGACAGCTTCACCATCAGTCCATGTGAAGGCTTCCAAACAAATCTGTAAAGCTGGGAGAGCCAAGCTTTGGTGCTTCAAAATATATCTGTGTACCAATTAAACTGGGAAATGTTACACCTCAAAAAGAAAAGCAACTACAAGCATTTCCAGATATTAACAGGCATTGCTAATTTATTGTACGCATACCCAACCATAGACTTTGATGCAAATGAATCCAAATCCTTTAAGGAACCAATGTCCATACGGTTCGCATGCCCTGATTGTTCTAGAGAAGGAAGTCCAGTATTCAATGCTGGCGAAGCTATTGTTGAGAGGAGTAAACATATCTCACGGGTTAGGTCTCGAAGCAGTCTCTCCTCCATTACTTCCACCTTCAAATCTGATCCCACAAGAATGCCATTTAAATCTGGAACCTTTGCCTTACCTTCGTACAGAAGACTGGACCAAGAGAAGCTAAGAGCTTGTTGCACATGCAAGAACAATGGAGATAGGAGCTTTTCCAGCCAAATGTCCCACATTTCCGGTGGACAAGATTTTACCAAATGTATCAGAATTGAATGAACAAGCTGCTTTATGTGCCTGAAGTCCATTGACTGTATGTTTTCCATCAGTGCCATGCTAACAGACTGACTATCCTGACATTTAAAAAATGTATCCCCAATAGTTGTAGAGAGACCTAAGACATTGTACCTAGAATTATGGAATGAGGATTATGCTCAAGATGACAAGTAACAATAGCCATTGCATTAAAGGACAAGCTTGTAACCATCAAACCAGCAGCAAGCACACATACAAGTACATACACAGAGAGATGTAAGAAACATGACTAATTAACAGAAAAGGTAATTATTTTACAGCAATGATATCCATTTTGAAAGCTTCACTTCACAAAAACACATGATTTCAGAATCCCTGTGGAAAGAGGAATTCAGCTAATATATTTCATCTATGACAAGCAAGTTAGACCTACCAAAATAATAAAGAGGCAATTAATCGAGGGTCCAGAATAAAAACAGCTGTATCCTTGCTCAAAATCAGTTTTCCTCTCGTAGCAATAATTCCAAGGAAAAGAATATGATAAATAACATTAGAAAAGTCACATCATAAAGTTAAAATCACTGCAGAAGCAGCCATATTTACCCACTGTCTCGAAGACCTTTTAACCAATTTCGAATATCAGATTCACTTGTTTCTACATGCCCTTCCTTAGTCAAGTCAATTTGAGATCCATCTGCGAAAGTTAAACCACTCTTTGACATTTTAGGATTTCCTTCCCCAAGAAAGCTATATCGCTCAACATCACTCATGGTCATAGCAGCTTTAACCTCGTCAGGAAGTGCTTGCATTATGGTTGGAGACCACAGCGAATGTATAGAACGGAGCAACTGAAAATTCACATGCAACTGTCAACTTTGAACTACTTATTACTTTTAAAGCATAATACTGAGAAATAACGCTACCAAAAGTACATACTTTCAGCAGAGGAGGCAGCATCCAGGACAAATGAGAAGCCATTGGATGCAAAGTACTTTCTGTAAAGCTGTGCTGTAGATTCATATTGCTCCTCTTAACTCCACTTCTCTTGAGTGCCTTTTCAAAGAATGTCACAATGTGAAAAAGGGACCACATAAATGTTGTCTGAGAGAACAAATGAACAACACCAAATGGTTCAGACAAATAATTAGTCTGCCACCCTGGCTGTGTCCACTGCTGACTCAAAGGTTCAAGCAACCAGGCCAACACTTCTTGCTGTTGTTGAATCCTGCATTAAGGAACTTGCGAGTATTGAAATTGGGTACTTCATAGAGATGAAAAAAAAAAATCATACGGTCATTGTAAGCAAGAAATTACCCAGCAGTGGAAGCCATAACAAGAAATGCTTCACCAAGAAGATTATGTTCACTCCGACGTAAACAACCTTCCCTTTGCATATAAGCCATGGTGTCAGCTATACCCTACATTGAAACAGCAAGGAAATGTCAACTTCAGTTATTCCTATGCTTATAGGAACTTTATTTGTGGAAGTGCTAAATGATCTGGACCATTGGTTAGATAAAGCTTATAATTACATGCATTAATCAATAAAAGAAACATATGTTCCTATTAACCAATTAAAAGAAGATGCTATGATATCCAAGGAATGTTATTCAGTCAAAGTAAATTCATTCACCAGTTAGTCAATGCTTGATATGATTTTGTCAGCCAAATGGAACAGAAATATAAACAAGAGAAGATGGACAGGTCACCTTCATGTGAGGCAGAATACTTTTATCAGCAGCTTTGGCTATTCGAATAAACGATGTACATATATGCAACCTTGCAAGCCTTGCACTACTTGTTGAAGGATCCTGCCCAAATACAAGCGTCATGTCTATTCTGGTCCATTAGAAGAAATGTTAGCTGTGGCTGTAATAAGCCGTTCAACATTAAATAAAACCTCTACAACAAAGGGAAGTGAAGTCAAGAGCTCAAATAGTTTGTTGATAACATTGCCAACTGCTTCTGGGAAGTACTTCAAAAAGGGACCCGATGCATCTAAATAGTGCCCAAGGACTTCCACAAGAGCTGGCTCAGTCCATTTCAAAGACAGAAGTTGCTGAAGTAAACCTTCAATTGGGAAAATCAGAGTTATTTTTAGTATGTTGTCATGTTAAGACCTAAAAGTTCAATTAACAAAAAAACTGTATATAAAATGTTGCTAAAGAAACCTTCAAATATCCTGCATAGTGCAATATGAACTTCAGAACTACCCCCAGCAAATTCACATGATCCATCAAAAATGGCATTCACGACATTTTCAAGAGCTGCTTGCATGCTTTCCATCACAGCCAAGTCCTGAAAGTTTGACCAGATATATCTTCATCATGGAAAAACATCTAATGAAACACAGTGAAGCTTGTATTGCAAGTGTACCAAGCATTCAAAGTTTGCAAGCCATAAATATGAGCAAATTTGATGAGAAGATTTCGTAATGGCACCTTAACTGGTGTTGGAGAAGTCAATAGACTCTGGATGACCGATAGAATTCTTTCAGAAACTTTAGCAGCAGCTATAAGGGGCTTAAATGAAGCAATAAACCTTATGAGCTCAGACTGCATTAAAAGGTATTGCACAAAAAAAAAAGAGTTAATTTGAAGAAGAAGAAAGAAAGATGGACAGAGAAACCATACAACCTTGCAAAAAAAGTAACAAGTAGAGACAAATATTAAATTACCACAGAGAGCCCCAACTGAACCACTAGAAAACAATCAACAAAATAAGGAATTGTCTTAATCCATAGAGAAGAAGCAAAACAAAGTTTACTGTCAAATATAGTATTGTTCTAAGCCATAGAGAAGTAGAAAAACTTTACTATGAGGTATAGCATACCAGCTTGGAACGATACTGGCCAAAATCACCCTTTCCTTCAAAATCATCACTCCATAATTCCAACGCTTCCACCGAAAGAGAAGTCTCAGTTGATAATTTTTCCTTCTTAAGCAAGCGGTGGAAAGAAACATCCAAAATTGAACCACAAATATCATCATTTATAATACTCAAGATTTTTGCTTTTTCATTGTCAATCTGTCTGGAAGCAGATCCCTCTCCACTTGTATGCACTGTAGCCTTTGACTTTGACAGTAAATCTCTCATTAGCGCCTACTAAGACAATAAATGTGAAGGACATTCATAAGGATCCTTGTGGCTGAAGCTTAACTCTTAATATATAACAAGAAACGCAAAAATTTGGACATACCACCCAAAAGAGAAGAGATTGATAATGAAGAGCTAACTTAAAATGTTGAAAGAAGCCCAGCATCTGAAATAGTTCAGAGTTCATTCAAAAATTCACTATATTATTATGAAACCGTTAAATTTTGAACAGTAAAGGAAGTGTTATTACCTGATGCAAATAAAGAGAAAGCATATTACTGTCAACAGAAATGCACTGCAAGTTAGAAGAGCCCAAAGAGACCATACTCTCACATATGAATTCTGCAAACTCAGATTCACTCTCATCTATAGCCCTCCCTGCATTTTGCCCAGATTTGTACAATATTTCTCTAGAGACATTCTTCAAGATCTGAAAGATACTACTCATGACTGAGTCAAATTCAGAAGCAGAGGCATCTGCAGGTCTCTTCCTGAAATGATCAATTCACAAATTACACTAATAATGAGAAACAATGTCGTAAGAAATGTAGGCGAGTAAGATAAACACATTATCTTACCTTGGGGAGACAAGTTTGAAAAACTCACAAGCATGAAGACGGAAGTCAGGAGATGAAAGTAAAAAACCGCACCTGCATAAACATGGATAAAATAAAGTACCTGAAAGTAAATGTATACAAAACCCCTAATTTTTAGAGTCCAATTATGTTATCATACCCATGGATTATCCCATATTTAGCTAGATCAGGAACAGGGGCCCACTCAGCATATGAATTAACAGCATTTAAAATAGCTGTCACAGCAGCTGCATGCTGTCTTGCAATGTTTACTTGCTGCATACCTACTTCGTTTACAGCAGCTCCAAAGTGTCTTTCCAGTAACTGCCAAAGTTAAGGCCTCAGAATAGTTTCAGGAAAAAAAAAGATGAAGAAAGGAATATCAGAGGTAAATTCCAAGAAATACGCTGTATAATAGAGGTAAAATTTCTGGCAACGACTGAGTAAGCCCCCGTAACAATAGCCTTCGCCTATCACCTGAAAATAAATGTATGATAAAGATGAGAAACAGAATATAACTGGCAGTAAAAGATTCATCGGCAACTTCTTGCAGGCTGCAAGAGTCAAACACAAAAATTGCAATGCTCAACTTAGATGAGAACCTTTGAATTTCTAACTTAAACCTTCAACATGTCAACATACACAAATAATTCTTAGCTGTGGCTCTGAAAAAAAAAAATTTAGCATTACGTTTGGCTCAAAACTCGTGATATTCAGTTCCATGCTGAGACATACAATGCTCACCCAACAGACACAATGCAAACCGAGAATAAGTACACTAAGGCCAGTTCATATACCTTCCAGATCTTCATTGTGAACGGTGATATCTTCAGGAAGCCACCTCAGCATCATTGCAACCAACTCAGCCTAATTCAAGAAAGAAAAATCAAGGGCAAGATAACAATCCATATTCAAACCTTCTGTATAATCAAGAAAAAGAAGCAGTTGCAAAATCATTGAACTTACTTGCATGGCACCACGGTTGGATAAGGAAACTAAAGATGGAAGCAGTTGTTGCCACAACTCTACACCTTCTATCCTAACAATCTATTTAAAAGAAAACAGGTAGGTACCAAATTGATTAAGCACAAAGACAACATCAAGAACAATATGGTAAGAACCTCAGCAACAAGGGCAGCTGTCTGACTCTTCAGTGCCCATTCTTCAGAAGTGTTAGCAATCTCAGACATCAACTCTACAGAAACATTTGCGAAGTTCCTCCGCTCTACTGGGCTTAATTCTTCCCATCGCAAGCGGACCAAATGCTGCAAGAAAGAACATATCTTTAAGGCATGCAGCCATAAGACTGTCAAATAGTAGAATATATCAAAAGGATAGAAATTATGTCTATGGAAAACACCACCACAGTATCATGTACAGTATCAAGTTAAAAGCATTGATTAAACGTCATTTCAGTGATGCAGACATTTCCTAAATCATAAGATTTGTCAAACAACGCTAAGTATGAGGATAGCCATGAAATACCAAAAGCAACTCAATAACCATGAGTTATTGTCCTTCGTTATTGTAAGGAAACCATTCAACCCAAAGGCTTAAGCTGATGAGAGAGGCCAATTAAACGGATTACATATTATTGTAACACATCCCCTCACACACAATTGTGAACAAACACAATATATGTTAAGTCCACCAACAAAAACAACAATATAAATTCATGAGAAATGTGGGTTGTGCTATTTGAACTTGAGACCTCTTGGTCACAAGAGGCTTTGATACCATGTAAAGAAATAATTCAATCCAAACCCATTAATTGGATAATAGATTAGTTTATTAGTAAAAATTTACAAAAATTTAATGAAGAGTAATCACAGCTCAGAAGTTTCTCGAGCAACATCATTAAACTTACAAAATTGAAGACTTAAAAGCATGCCCACGTTACTGTGAAATTCATTCTCAAATCCTATTTACTTCATAAGCACTGAACTAAAAGGAAAGCATTTCACATGCAATTGGGATAGTTTACAGTTACTTGACAAAATATTTGATAAACAAAGGAAGGTTGTAAATGAAGGCATCATATCAACCAAACAACACAATTTTGACAACGGCAAATTTAGATATCAACTATTGCCATGTCAACGTCATAAAAGCAAATATGATCAACTCCCTAAAACAACAACCATTCAATTGCCTGCACCATTTTTGTTTTGGCAGCATCTGTGATGAGACAACTAAAGACTGTCAAAAGGAGTTTCTTTTTCAAGTAATTATTGCTCAAGGATCAAAATTTTCTATAGCCATGTACACTACACTATCATCACTAAGTCGTCCTAACACTATGTGTCTCTAGACAATTAACGACTTTCAAAAGAAGTTCTTTTTTAAGTTTATCTTACTCGAGGATCAAAAATTTTTCTCTAGCCACGTACACTATCACTATGATCACTAAGTCATCTTATCAAAAGGCATTAAAAAATCTCACACTAAGCTAAAAGGCATATGAGTTCAAACCTGCAGCATTTTGAAAGCATGCAACCGAATTTCGGAAGACCAATTGCTTTTGACAAGGAGAAACGATGTGGTGGCCAAAGCTCGCACATCTCCAGTTTTGACCTGTAGGTTTCCACAAAAATAGGTATAGGCATGAGCAAGGGAATTTCATTAAATCAAATATTGCTAATAGTTTCACATAGAAGCAAGTTTCAAGATACATCAACTTCGAGACAAGAACAAAAGCAGATTTTAAGACACTACTTCTCAGGGTTTGTTGACCCGAAGACGAGTAAAATCTTTAGTAATGGCATGAAAGTTAATCGATTGTTGGCATTATGTCAAGTTTTTCTAAGCCCCAAAATAGCCTATTGAAAACTCATATCCAATTTCTGGTGAACTTGGTGCAGCATAAAAAAACCAGTATCCCAGTAGACGTAATTCTTTTGATAAAGCCTGTATCTCAACTTAGTTCTGATCCAATGACTCTAAATTCTTGATGACTAAATATAACAACTAGAAAAAGCAACGGCGAAAAATAAACCTTGTTGCCAAAGCCTCAGAAATCGATTTTAGTTTTGATGTAATACAATTTTCAGCAATATAAACAGCAACCCCTTAAACCCCTTTTTCCAAAACCCCTTAAACCCAAATCAAAGGATTCATAATTTACACAAAAAGATGGAAACTTTACTACATTCAAACAGTTCGCATCACTCAAAATTCAAATTTCTGTCAATAAACCGATGGAACGAAACACAAAAGCACCAATCGGAAACAAACAAATAAAAAGGTCAATAGCCACAGAGAAGAAGGGAGAGTTGAGAGCAGAATAGTACAGAGTCTAGGAAAGAGACTGCTGCTTTGCGAGTATCAGGGGTTGAGCTCCAGTCAAGAGCGGTCAAGATAGCTCGAGCCACATTGTTTGCTACGTTATTAGTGTTACTCTCATCCATACCCACCAACAAAGATTCCTTTAATCAGCTTTTAATGGGTTTTGAGAGTGATGGGGAACCTAGATAAGTTAATGATCAACAGTTTCTAATTATGCAACAAGAGTCTGGTAAAGAGGGGAACAGAAAGAAAGACAAAGAAACTTCAGGAGCTTTGTTAGTATGGAACAACTTATGTTGGAAGGCTTACTATACGTCCTTCTCTTTTGAGTGAGGCTTACAATGACAAGCTTCTGTATTGCTTCATCACAATGTTACATCTATTGTATGCGTTCCTTCAGTCTTTTTCTGTAATCTTGTTTTTATACCTTTTTTTATATTAAAACCCTTTAAGCTTTTGCAATTTTTTCTCGAGTTTTGATATTCCTAACCCGTTTCAGTTTACGTACATAACCAATGCCTAACCGTTTCAAACTTTGATATATTTTTTTCCACACCAGAAAACACTGCATTACCTGGCACGAAATATAAATAAATTTATCCATATACGTGTGTACCCATTTTATAAGAGGGCGTTTGGTTTGAGCACGAGATTGGGTATGAGTATGGGTATAATAGTAGAAGGGGATGAGAATAGGTATGAAAAATTGAAAAATGATGTTTAGTTTATAACTTGGGTTTCTCTATTAATACCAATAATGTTGTTTGGTTTGTTGCATTAATGGGAATGAAAGATAATATAATACCATTTTTCATATCATATTTAAAATGGAATATAAAGCATAAAACAACATCAAAATAACTTAAAACATAAAGTATCAAAACATAAAGCAAGATTTCTCATAGTATCTAAAACATAAAGCATCAAAATAAACTTTAAAACATAAAGCATCAAAACATAAAGCAAGATTTTTCATAGTACCTAAAACATAAAGCATCAAAACAACATCAAAATAAACTTAAGACATAAAGCCTTCGCATGTCAACGGG
>JAOSBK010000084.1:20427-46613 GCA_027568895.1 Erythroxylum shatona | reverse complement strand
CATGTTATGATTCGATTCGTCCACCTTTTGTTTTTGCTTCCGCATTTTGTTATTGATTCACCTTCGGCTTCGATTTATCCGATTTGAATTCGCTTTGTTTCCTTCATTTTTTGATTGGGATCCGGTTTCCAGATCGGGTCCCAACAGATAAAGTTTAGAAGAGAAAAATGTAGAGGAGGGACATTAATTATCACAACCATACCCATTCCTAACTTAAAAAGCAACTATATCCTATGATTTCCCCACATTTGTTCAAACAATTATTCTTAACTATATCCTACGATTCCCCCACACTTGTTCAAACAATTATTCCCTAAACCCAATCATCCACATTTAAATGCCAACTTGCCTTATGGTAGGTAAAACGAAGAGGATAAATAATTCAGTTCACGGCTCATATTTTTGATTTAAAGAAAGAAAAGGTTTCATGTTAAGTTAGTTCACTAAAGGTAAGATCATGGTGACTTTTTAAGCAAAGGAGTAAATCCCAATTGCCTACATCATTTAAACAATTTCATAAGATTATATGATCTAAACTAGTATTTGTAAGAAAGTTCTAGAGTTCCTTAATCAGGAAAGAACACTCTCAAGAAAGAATACTTGAATTTGGTGTTTAATATTTTAAAAAGGCTCAAATTCTTACCAAATGAAAAGTGTCATTCATCTATCACAAAAAGATAACATTCTTTCAACTGAAATCCAAGTCAGTTAGTCTAAGCATGCAAGTATACTCATTTATTCATATTATGCATTTCGAATCTAGATCGAGTTCATTTAATAACCATGTATCTCTAACTACTAAATGGGAAAACAAACACAAAACATACAAATAATAATTATTTTAGCTAATATCCCCCACTTGAACATCACACTATTCTTAATGTGATATGAAAAAGTAAAAGAGGGGTCTAAGATAAAAGACAAAAATTAACACAAACAGGGACAGTCATTAAAACTAAAAGAAATTAAACTAACATACAACAAAGAAAGGGATAGAAATGTGATACGAATGTAGGGGTGATCATTGAGTTGATCCAGTGTGGAACGTGGTGTACTACGTCAAGGAATGAAGATAGCTACACATCTTGTAGCTGGACACCTCAATGGTCATACTTAATTTGGATAACTCAAAGTGTTTGATCCCACCATTCCTTCCATTTCTTTTGAATCTATTTCCAAGAATCTCCCAAATACTTCCTCAGTTGCATTCACTAGCAATTGGCCACATTCAGCAATCTCCTTAACCCAGTCTAGCTTCTTTCCTTCTTCTTCCTGCAAGGCAAAATCACAATATGTAGCATCAATTTGATCAACAAAAGAAGTCTTTATAAATAGTAGTAGTAGAAATAGGTTCAACATTAAAGACTGAAAATTCTACAGCTTCTCCCAAAACAGTTATGCTTAGTTTCCCATTCTTCACACCAATCAAGGTACTGGTAATGGCCATAAATGGCCTCTCTAGGAGTATAGAATGCTCCTTTTCTTTCTCCTCCACTTCCCTAATGTCTTGGACAACACAGTCTACAGGTATAATCAATCCTCCAACTTTCACCAATAGGTCTTCCATTATTCCTATCAGATAACGGATTGAACTATCAGCTAATTGCAAACATATGCTTGTAGGTATTAACTATCCCAGACCCAATTTCTTATAAATAGAGTAAGGCATAATTTAACATACCACTCCCATAGAGCATAAGCTCGAACATACCAGACGCTATTCGAGAACACACTCTATAAAAATGATACATTATAACAATCAAACTAACTCCTTAAAGGCATCAAACATATCATAAGCATTCTAAATGTTCTTTTTTTTTTCCCATTTCATTCACAAGCATAAAAGTCATATGTCGTTACAATTCAGAATCCACATATGCATTACACAACATTTTGTTTTGAGTTTAATCTTAGTACTAAAAATATAACATGAAATGGGATGCTAATACTTAAGACTCTAATTAGACTCCTTAGATTTAGCTGATCAAACCTTTGAGCCACTCTCATCCCCAAAATGTAAGTACTAGATTTCTATTATATCACCTTATTAGCTAGAACTCCCATGAACCTGAAAAATAATGTTAGAATTTTGACGAGTTTACGAATTCAGTGAATGAACCATCATCGATGTATTCACTCAAGTCAGATCATTAAAACAAGTATATCAAAGTTTATAATTCGTCCATAAGCATATCATGTAAGATAACATTACATATCACAACACATCCTCCATTAACTTCAATTGTAATTCACTAATTCAAAATAATTCAATAATTCATTTCAATTCAATTATTTGATACATGTAGGGATGTATATACAAATGCACATGTTTCCATTCTCGTTTTTGTATTTGCAAATCTAGCTCCTTTGTCTCATATTAAGTTCCTTTTGACTCAACAGATATCTCGAACTTTGATGATCAAAAATTTGAAATGTTTCATCATATAAATAATGTCTCCAAATTTTCAAAGAAAACACTATAGCAGTAAGCTCTAAATCATGAAATAAATAATTAAACTCATGAGGCCTTAACTATCTCGAAGCATAGGCAATCACTTTACCATACTGCATCAAAGCACATCCTAACCTTTGGTCTAAAGCATCACTGTATACAACATATCCTATATATTCAGATGGAATAGCCAAAAATGATGCCATAGTTAATCGATGTTTTAACTCATCAAATCTCCTTTGACATTCATCAGGCCATCGAAAAGGTATGTTGCTCCTCAGAAGCTTTGTCAAAGGGGTTGAGATTAATGAGAACCCCTCAACAAACCTCCTATAATAATCTACTAGCCCATGAAAACTCCAAATCTCTAACGCATTTCTAGGTGCTTCCCATTTCATCAAAACCTCAACTTTCTTTGGGTCTACCTGTATACCCTGTCCAGACACTATATGACCTAAGAACACCAACTAATCAAGCCAAAATTCACACTTACTGAACTTGGCGCACAATTGCTTCTCTCTCATTATCGGTAAAATTAATCTCAAATGCTCATAATATTCCTCTCTACTCCTCGAATACACCAAGATACCGTATATGAATACAGTACCAAAGTGATCTAAGTAAGGTTGGAATACTTTATTCATCAATGCCATAAAGGTCGTTGGAGCATTAGTCAATCCAAAAGGCATTACCAAAAACTCGAAGTGTCTATATCTTGTTCTGAATGCATTATTTGATAGATCAGCTTCTGCTATTTTCAATTGATAATACCCTGACATCAAATCTAGTTTAATAAACACCTGAGCTCCTTGTAACTGATTAAGTAAATAATCTATTCTTAATAAGGGATATTTATTCTTCAGTACCACTTAATTTAATTGCTTATAATCAATGCACAATCTCAAAGCTCCATCATTCTTCTTCATAAACAAAACTGGAGTTCCCCAAGGTGACACACTAGGTCTGATAAAAATCTTTTCCAATAACTCTTACAACTGAGTCTTCAGTTCTTTAAGTTTCATAAGTGCCATCCTATAAGGAGCAATAAATATAGGAGCAGTACATAGAACAAGGTCAATGGTGAACTCCATTTCCCTATTTAATGGTAATCCCAGTAATTCAGTGGGAAAAACATCTAAAAAATCCCTAACAACAAGAATATTCTGTAATATCTGCTCAACTCGAGTATCGGTCACATAGGCTAAATAGGCCTTACATCCACTACGAATCAGTCTTAAAGCACTCATTGATGAAATCAATCTGGCTAGCACTACTTGACTAATACCTCGAAATATCACCTTTGGTTGAGTAGGAGATTCAAGAATAACTTCCTTAGTGTAACAATTCATCACAGCCCTATAAACAGTAAGCCAATCCATACCTAAAATAAGGTCTATCTTTTTTAACTATAGTACTATAAAATCAGCTTTCAATTCAGCCTAGTAAACCTTAATAATACACGCTCTATATATTTCTTCAATCACTATAATACTACCTACTAGAGTTTTAACCTCTAAGCCGAATTTCATCATCTCTCTCTCACAATACAATTTAGATGCCAGATGTGGGGTAATAAATGAATGTGTAGATCCGAATCTAGCAATGAAAATGCCTCAAAATTAAAGACATGTAACATACATGCAACAACATCTAAGGAATTCTGTGCATCCTGTTTCGTAATAGCAAAGATTCTAGCCTGAGACTATGGTTAGTTACTACGTACCTCAGTTCTACCACTAGGACCAGTTAAAATAGCTTTACCCCTACCTTTGCCTCTCTATCCTGCACTATTGGCTTTACTCTGTTGCGACAGTCATCTTAATCACTGATCCTCCTATCACTTTAGACTATGCTCTTAAAGTTGCTGGACAATCTCTAATCTAATGCTCTAAGGAGCCAAAATGTAAATGAGATCCTAATACCTTCCAACATACTTTACCATGTCTTTTTCCATAGTATTCACAACTGGGAATCTGTTATGTTTATCCACCATAAGTTTGTCCTCTAGATGCCTGACCTCTATCACCACCAGAATAAATAGAATTGCCTCTAAGTCTAAACCCTAACTGCCTCGATCTTGACTATGATCATGATTATCTATTCTAGCGTTTATTAAATTTCTTGTAGGAGTCAATTTGAAACACACCATGCCTCTTAATCCTAAACTCCTGTCTATAATCTCTTTGTTCATCATTCAGTAACTACTCAATTCGAATTGAAGCAGCTTGCAGCTCAGTAAAATTATTCAAATTTGTAATAGCCAACCTTGTCCTAATCTCTATATTCAATCCATTGTTAAATTAACTACATTTATCTTCCTCAGTAAGGATTAGAGCATTAGCATACCCTAATAGTTCATTGAACCATACCTCATACAAAATTACCATGAGATTTCCCTGTTTTAGTTCGAGGAATTCCTTCATCTTCCTATCCAAATAGATCTTTGGCATATAATTATCCTTAAAGATCTTCAGGAAGTCCCTCCATATTAGTCCACAAGATTAGGCAAAAGTACCTGCAACTGTCTTCCACCACTGATAGGCTGGACCTTGAAGTAAAGAGACTGCGTAGTTAAACCTCTCATTAGGTTCATAGTCCTTTTGATCAAATACTCTCTCTATTCTCTCCAACCAACCCTCTGCCTCGACAGGCTCTGTACTTCCATAGAATTCTATAGCCCCATGCTTCCTAAGTTTATCGTACCTCCTTTTTCTCATCTCAGGAACTCTTTGAGGCATTTGTTCGGACTAGCGTATGGTGGACTCTCTATTGGCTCCTATTGACTTAAGATCAGCTGATTCTACAACACTGTCTTCTAGAGTAGTTGACTTATAACAAACAATAATAATGATCACTAAATGGGTCTCTTTCTGTATGTCATGTTGAAATGCTCATATATGTCCCTAAGGATGCTAAACCATGCTCTGATACTAAAAATATAACATACCACTCCCATAGAGCATAAGAACATACCAGAGGATATTCGAGAACATACTTTATGAAAATGGTACATTAGGATGATCAAACTAACTCATTAAAGGCATCAAACATATCATAAGCATTCTAAATGTTCTTTTACTTCCATTTCATTCATAAACATACAAGTCATATGTCATTACAATTCATAATCCACATATAAATTACACAATCTTTTGTTTTTAGTTCAATCTCAATACCAAAAATATAACATGAAATGGGATGCTAACACACATGACTCTAGCTAGACTCCTCAGATTCAGCTGATCAGACCTTAAGCCATTCTCTTCGCCAAAATGCAAGTATTAGACTTCTACTATATCACCTTAGTAGCTAGAACCCCCTTGAACTTGAAAAATAATGACAATTTTGATGAGTTTGTGAACTCAATGAGTGAACCATCATCGATGTATTCACTCAAGTCAGATCACAAAAATAAGTATATAAAAGTTTCCACAAGCATATCATCTAAGCTAACATTGCATATCACAACACATCCTTTGTTAACTTCAACTATAATTCACTAATTCAAAACAATTTAATAATTCATTTCAACTTAATCATTTGCTACATATAGGGATGTATATGAAAATGCATATGTGTTTCATTCTCATTTTTTATTATGACTAAGTTCCTATCAACCCAATTTACTATCCCATATCCAAGATCATTTCTAGCACGTATCCATTGCGGGTGTTGAGTCCATGTTATTTAAGCCTGAGGCTCTTTTTTATAATCTTGAGCTCAAAGCTCTTTTTTACACATCGATCACTCTAGTCTAACTCTTTTATCTAATCATGCATTTCAATATGATGGGATGCATAATTTTATATGTTATGTTCTCACTTCCTTTCAATTCTGTGAACTCAGGCTTTATATGTCAAATTCTTCATATCCAAGTCTAGTATTTATCAATCAGTTGTACACATCTTCCATATTAAACATACAATTCATACGAAAGCATACATAAATGAGTTTACACATTTAAGTTACCTCATAATACGCTCTAGAAAAGCTATTGCCTAGATGTTTCGACAATGACTAGATGTTGACGAGCACCTTGCATGTTTATTTAGTTCAAATGCCACCTCAATGTATCAAGCCTTCTTTGCCTCACATGCATGCAAGATCATCTCGGGAATAATGAGGGAGTAGGATGAGTTTCAGTAGAGACAAAAAGAAGACAACCAAATTTAAGAATATTCTGCCTCTAAAGCTATCTTTTTAAAGCAATTAACAGGGGATTTGAGGTGGTAATGGACATAATTTTGAGCAAAAATACAAAGGTGTGGGTGAGGTGCGGGTTTTGGCTATGAGAGGAAGGAGAGGGAAATAGTACAACAGAAACATTACAAAGGAGTTGAATGTGTTGGTCACATGGTGTAGGTGTAAGATTAATTTTAGGACACTTGTCATGAGAACAAGTAAGTCACATGTCCACTCTTTAGACTGCCAAATGTCACTTAGTTTGTTGGATCCCAAACTTTTCTTGGAAGTTAGAAAAATTTGTATGTGAAATGTTGGAAGTCATAAAATGGAAAATGTTGTTTGAAATATGTTCGCTGAGTATACTTCAATGTTTTAGCCATAACTTTTTCTCTAGTTATCCAAATGAGATGATTTTTAATTTGGATAAACTAAAGGCTTTGTGCTACAAATTGTATGATGAAATCAAGTTTTAATTTAGTCTCTAAGAATATCAATTTTTGGATGGAAGTTGAGCATAGAATATTGTTTCAGTATAAGACTAGTTCGGAAATGTTTGAGGTGTAACTTTCAGTTTACCAAACCAAATTGAATGATTTTGGTGCCATTAAAAAATTAAGACAATGAGGAACATTTTTCTAGAAGGAAGTATTATCAAATTCCTTCAATTTTTCCATGATCATTAGTGAAGGAGTTAGAGGTATAAGGTATTAGTTATAAAGACAAAAGAAGGGTAAATATGGAAAGACTAGTTAATTATGAGGTTTTGATGGATTATTTTGGAGCTAGTAGTATGTAAACGATTGTAGGATTTTATCATATGGTTCGATTGAAATAAAGTAGTCTTGTAAGAGTATATATGTGCATTTTGGGAAGAACACTTAAGCATTAAGGTTATAAGGCATCAAAGGAAGGGCAAATTGGACATTTCTCAATCATTAATTGCAAAATTGAAATAAAAAGTGTGGGCTTGCTTTTAAGGAAGAAGCAAGAACGAAATTGAGAGAGAAGAAACAAAAAGAAGAGAGAAGAAGGAGAGAGTTCAGTGGAGAAGAGAGGAAAGAAAGAAGAAAAGAAACTAGGTTTCATCTTTGTTTGGCTTTCAGGAGGAAATTTGAGGTTGCTCAAGAAGGGAAAAAGGAAGAAGAAGATGAGATCTTCCATTAAAGCCAACAAACTCTTCATTTGGTGAAGATTCAAGGTAAGTTTGATCTTAATATTTTGGAACTTTGAGAGAGTTTTGATTCATATAGCTTAAGAAATGTATGGGTTTAAGGATTTTAGGATCAATTTTATGAATATATGTATTGTGGGTTCTCAATTGGAATTCCTATTGAATGGAAGTTTTGGCTTATGTTAAAGGAAATCAAAGGAGGTAAGAGGAGTAAGGGGAGAGGTCTTTTTGAGCAAGTATTAAGTAAGGAAATTCAAGGTGGGTTTCAAGTTTATAATTGAGTAATGAGCCATAAATGTTTCCTTTTAAAGCAAGAGAATAAAATGATTTCAATTACCGCATAAATGTTGCTTTATTTCTTTGAATGATTTATGAAGTTGCTACATGTTTTGGTGTATGAAATTTTGATGATGAATTGTGAATTGCTAAATGAAAGGGTTTTCAAAAAATTGCATGTTCATGAAAAACAAATTTCCGAAATGTTGCCATTTGGGCAATCTATTTTCAAGTCATGAATTACAAGTTATGTGAGTTTGGTGTAGTCCATTCAAGAATGTCACATGCATGTTGACCAAGTTAAGGCTTCTCCCGCTTGCCCGCTAGTAGAACGGAGCTCCTTCATGGACTCCCTCAAGTTTACGACTACACAGGACCATTATGTGAAATTGTGTAGTTCGTCATGTTATGGATATGCCCAAACCATTCTGATGTGCTTATGTGTTTATGATTTGTGAACAAGTTGAAGAATGCATAAATTGTGTTGGTTGTGAATTTGATTACATAACGAGAATTTTGAGAAACATGTGTTTTATGATTCAACAAGAATTTTCTATGCCAATGAACATTTCAATGGTTTTCGCTTGTTTATCGGTTATAAACTTGTTACGCATGAGCTTCAAGCTCACCCTCTTTTTCATCTCATCTTCAGGTGATAGCTTCAAGCTCACCCTCTTTTTCTCCAATTTTGCTTAATTTTGTATTTGAGTTGGTTTTGGAAAGCAACAAGTTTGTTTGTTCAAGAATCTTTTGTAATTGAGATTTAGAAATGATGATGTAATATGGCTTGAAATGCCGTTAAGGATTTGTAAAACTTTATTCTTTTGATGTTAGTGAAATATGAATGGTGTATGGATTATGTGAGTTGAGATTAGTTATACGTGAAGAAGTTATCAACTTGAGTTGATGATTTTGGAACATAAATTGTTGATATATATATAAAAGTAGAGATACATATAATAAGTGATATGTCATGAAAAGGAAGATAGGAATTTATGACTGATCGGATGTAGTTGAAGGTGATGAGACAAATGAGTTGAGATTTGAGAGTTTAACAAAGCCAATGTGGTAGCTGAACGGTTATGCTTAGGACATCCCAAATTTGCACAGTGCAAGATTTCAAGTCTTCCATAGGGGAAAAATTCGTGTTTTGAATTCAGGGGAAAAATTGGACTAATCTAGGTTGAATTAGTTAAAGTTGTCTTCTAAAAAGTTGTAGATTATCTATCTAGCTTTCCAACGGTATATAGTATGAAATTTTTGGACATAGGAGTCTTAAGTTATGATCCTTATAAGTATGGATGCTCAGGAGTGTATTATGTTTTGTCTTAAGAGTCACTTCGTCTTAAGTTAACTTTGCTTTGCTTTGTCTTAAGAGTCACTTCATCTTAAGTTGACTTCACTTCGTCTTAAGTTAACTCTGCTTCGTCTTAAGAGTCACCTCATCTTAAGTTGACTTTTTGATTCGTCTTAAGTTGACTCTGCTTCTTCTTAAGAATCACTTCGTCTTAAGTTGACTTTCTGATTTGTCTTAAGTTGACTCTGCTTCGTTTTAAGAGTCACTTCTTCTTAAGTTGACTTTACTTTGTCTTAAGTTGACTTTGCTTCATCTGAAGTTGACTCTGCTTTGTCTTAAGAGTCACTTTATCTTACGTTGACTTTACTTCGTCTTAAGTTGACTCTACTTCGTCTTAAATTGACTTTGCTTCATCTTAAGTTGATCATCTGCTTCTTCTTAGGTTGACTTTCTGCTTCGTCTTCTATTGATTAGAACATCTTATGGTCCAAATTTGACCCTCTAAATGATAGAATCTGGCTTTAAGGTCTTCATAAAAGTTATAGATCTTGAAGTCTTCTTTCAAATCATTTAAAGAACACCTCAATTTGAGTTCTATAGAGAAAGTTATGACCAATTTTCTAATTCATATGTCCCTTCATCTAAGTTCATCTGATCCTTTAATCTTATCCCACTTTTGATCCTGTAGATAACAGAATTGGTCCCTAAGGTCTTCATAAACGTTGTAGATAATGAACTGATCTTTCTAACCATCTAAAGAAAACCTCAATCTGAGTTTGCTAGGGAAAGTTATGACAATTTTCCTAATTCATTTGACCCTTCATCTGGGTTCATTTAATCCTATCTTCTTATCCCACTTTTGATCCTGTAGATAATTGAATTGGTCCTCAAGGTTTTCACAAAAGTTGTATATCTTGAAATTATCTTTCGAACCATCTAAATATCACCTCAATTTGAGTTCTCTAGGGAAAGTTATGACAATTTTCCCAATTCATTTGACCCTTCATTTGGGTTCATCTGATCCTTTCGTTTGGTCCCATTTTTGACCCTATAGATTATAGAATTTGTCATCAAGGTCTTCACAAAAGTTGTAGAGCCAGAAATCTTCTTTCAAACCATCTAAATAACACTATAATCTGATATTTGTAGAGAACATTATGCTATTTGTCTCGAAATAGGTTCAGTATGATTGAGGACAAAATCTTGTTTGATTCCCTCGACCCAATCTTTGTTATCCGACCTTTAAACGAAGTGATCCTTGAGACAATAGATTCCTCACATGTTGTGCTATCTCCTAAAAAGAAAAAAAATTGTCAGCATTTTGAATTGATTGGGAAAACACAATAAGAGTTTCTATTGAAGGAAAGTGAGGGAATCTGTTGGAATAATATGATCTGGTATTATTTTACTGAACATGTTTCGGTATTTTGAATATATCTGGATTTGTAGGGTTCCAAATGAGATGATTTTTAATGTAGAGTAAACTAAATATATAGGTTTACAAATTATATGAGAAGTCAAATTCTGATTTAGCCTTTAATATGTTCCATTTCTGGATGAAAGTTAGGTATTCTTTAGAAACATAAGACAATAGGAAATAGATGTTCTGAAGAAGTTAAATTGTGATTCCAGTTTAAGGTTTCCCAAAATCTGTGCTAAAGTTGAAGAAAGGTGTTTGTTCACATATTAAGGTTCCGATGTTGGGCTTCAGAAATGAGGTACAACAGAAGCGTTGTAAAAACTTTATTCTTTTGATGTTAATGGAGTGTGAATGGTGCATGGATGATGTGAGTTAAAATTTGGATATACGTGAAGAAGTTATCATCTTGAGTTGATGATTTTGGAGCATAAATCATTGATATATATATGTATGCATAAGTGAGATGTTACAAGAAAGAAGGTAGGACTTATGACTGATTTGATGTAGTTGACGGTAATAAGAAAAATGAGTTGAGATTTGAGAGTTTAACGAAGTCAATTTGGTAGCTGAATGGTTAAGCTCAGGACATTCCAAGTTTGTGAAATGCAAAATTTCAAGTCTTTCATAGGTGTATAAATTGTGTACCAACTTTAGGAGAAAAATTGGACTAATTTAAGCTAAATTAGTCAAAGTTTCTTTTGGATAGTTGTAGCTTATCTTACTAGCTTTCCAACGGTGTAAAGTATGAAATTTTTGGACATTGGAGTCGAAAGTTATGATCCTTAGAAGTGGAGATGCTCAGGAGTACAGTTTGTATTCTGATGATGTCATGTCGTCAGGTGCGGGTGCCAGACGTATCATCTGGTGAGGGCATATCATCTGGTGAGGAATCTTTGTCTGATAATGATGTTTCATCTGGTGAGGACATATCGTTTG
Organism: Erythroxylum shatona; assembly: GCA_027568895.1. Lineage (NCBI taxonomy): Eukaryota > Viridiplantae > Streptophyta > Magnoliopsida > Malpighiales > Erythroxylaceae > Erythroxylum > Erythroxylum shatona. The sequence goes on along the minus strand of JAOSBK010000084.1, from coordinate 34,876 downwards.
GTAGGACGCTTCGTCTGGTGAGGACGTATCGTTTGATAAGACACTTCATCTAGTGAGGATGCTTCCTCTGGTGAGGAAATATCATCTGTCGAGGACATATCATCTGGTGAGGATGCTTTGTCTAGTGAGGACGCTTCGTCTGGTGATGACGTATCGTCTGGTGACGTCATATTGTCTAGTGATGACGTCATATCGTCTGGTGCACTGTTCATCTGACCTTATCATCTGGTATAAATCCCTTTAGATAATGGAATCTGTCTTCAAGGTCTTCATAAAATTGTAGATCTTGAAGTCTTCTTCAAAACCATCTAAAGAACACCAGAATCTGATGTCTCTAGAGAGAGTTATGCTAATTGTTCCCAGATAGATACAATTGAGGAAATGAGCATGGTTGATTCTTTTGGCCATAACTTCATAACCCGACCTCCAAATTAAGTGATTCTTGAAGTGATAGATTCTGGACACATTTTCCTATATTTTAATATAAATTTATAGCTTCTGGGGTAGATTTGAAAAAATATTGATGGAAAGAAAATGAGGGATTGGTTGGAAGAGCATAACTAGATTATAAATGTACTTAGATTTTTAGGCATATCTTGAGCTATAGAGCTCCGAATGAGGTGGTTCTTGTTTCAAAATAAATAGAAGGCAGAGAGCTATAATTTTTTTTAAGAAGTCAAATTATTATTTGGTGTTTAACTAGTGTGGGGACATCACCCTTATGGGACGATGGCTAATGAGGAGTCATTGAAATAACCCCTCAAGGTAGTCTGCTCACGCTTTATGACTTTGGATTGTTGGGTTCTGGAAACTTCAGGGTATTAAGCTCACATTCTCATGAATTCAATGTTGGGCTCCAGAAGTGGGGACCAACAGTTATGGTATTAGAGCGACTAGGTTTAGGAGTATCCTAGGCATGAACTGGGTAGTTTAAGATATGAAAGGAATGTGCAGTATTTGTAAATGAGCAACTTGCAATGTTATGAATTGTTATGCATGATCTAAAACTGTTTTGCATGAACTAAGATTTTTTGATGGTTTTATATTTAAAGAGTGATTATGCCGCCTCAAAGGAGAACTCGAGGAGCTCTGACTTGATCTAACTCTCCCCAAGGGAGCACGGACGAATCCTATGTCCCACAAGATGCAGGGACACATTCTTCTCTGGATTGTGAGGCACCTAGTATATAACAGGAAGTGCCTCCACTACCTCCACCGATGCCTTAAGAAAATCCCCTAGATCCACGATTCTTTCAAGCCTTTGCTCAGGCTTTCTCATATGCCATGAGCCAAGGGTCTCAAGTTCCAATGCAAGCTTCAGTGGTGAGGAGTGGGCAGTATGATAAGCTCTACAAGTATGGAGTTATGGATTTCAATGGGACTACAAATCCCAAAGAGGCTGACGCTTGGCTAAAGAGGACATAGAGAGTCCTGCTTTAGATGAATTGCTCTGATGAGGAGAAACTAGATTATGCGGTGAGCTTGCTACAGGGGGATGCTTTTCATTGGTGGGAGTTAGTGCCCCATAGTCAGGGCATACTACCGGTATTGACATCGAGGGACTTTCTGAAAGCTTTTAGTAGGAAGTACTTTTGAGAGTTTATATCCAAGAGAAGGCCAAAGAATTCCTAAATCTTACATAGAGAGATATGAGTGTGAGTGAGTATGAGATGAAGTTCACCCAACTGTCACGGTACGCGGCTAACATTGTGGCGAATAAGGAGGACAAATGCCTCAAGTTTAAAGGGGGACTTCATTTGGGGATTAAGGAGAAGGTGCTGATCCATATTTTCTATGACTACCAGCAGTTGGTAGATGTTGCACTCCAGGATGAAAAACTGGAGAATATAAAGAGTGAAGTAAGTAGGAAGAGGAAGAATAGGGAGCAGTCTTCCAAGAAAGGAATGAGTGCTCTATACCAGAGAGGAGCTTCCATTCCCAGAACAAAGTGGGGAGTAGCAGATCTACCAAGAATAAGCAAGTGAAGATAGTTTCAATGCAAGCCTCAGCTGTGGGGAGAAATATAAGGAAGGAGAGGAGTAGTCACATGAATATGAACCCCCAATGTGACCATTGTGGGAAATTTCATGGGGGAGAGTGCTTCAAATTACTTGGAGCATGCTTCCGATACGGAGAGAAGGGACACATGATCAGGGATTGTCCCTAAGCAATAAAGCAAGAGTAGTCACTGATGTAAGCCCCAAGGAGAGCAGAAACAGGAGGGACCAGGCCAGTCACTGAGGTGGGTAGTTTTGGGGCTGCAAGGAAGGCTGTTCCTCCAGGAAGGCCAAGGGGATAGGCTCAGGCTTAGGCTCAGGCAAGGGTGTTCACCATGACCAGAGAGGAAGCTGCAGTCACACCTAAATTTGTCACGGGTATAGCTCACTTATTCAATTCTGCAGCATATGTGTTGATTGATTCTAGCTCCACATATTCATTTGTTTCCGCAAGCATGATTTTATATGATGTTAAATTGGTGCCATTGGATAGCCCATTGATTGTTAGTACTTCCTTCGGGAGGAGGGTGATAACAAGTCAAGTGTATAGGGATTGTGAATTGTTTATTAAGGGCGCTAAACTGGTAGTGGATCTGCTACCGTTGGACTTAAAGAGTCTAGATGTGATATTGGGAATGGATGCTGATATGTGTTTAATTGTTGATATTTTTAATCATTTATTCTTAGCAATTATTGACATAAAAATGTTTAAGATACTCACTTTAATTCATATATTATTTTAGGTATAATTCGGAAGTAAAGAAATTAAAGTGAGTCGAAAGTGTGACATATGGATCATTTTCCGAAGATTAATATTTACTTTCTTTCATGGAGGAGGAAGAAAAAATAACAAAAGGCAAGAAAAATGGAAAATAAAGAAGCATGCAATAGGTGGATAATGGTTGAGCAATAAAATCAACACTCACTACTACAGGGGGGATGGAAAAAAGACGCTACATTGAGAGAGGGTTGACGTAACAATAACATAGGAGCAGAAGGTTTTAGTTGAGGGGTGACATTTATTTGTCACATCATAAATAGTAGAGGAGAAGGGTTGCGTTGTTGATAGTGAAGAAGAAATAAAGGAGTTTTTGGTTAGGGATTAAGATGGGGGTTGAAACAAATTATCAGGAAAGACTCATGAAGAGTTAAATATTCCGACACCGGTTCGAAGGTGACATCGACGTCGATGACCTGGATTAAGTAATTTTTTTAATTATTTTTTTGTTTCTTTCTCTCATTAGGAATTGATTATGTTATCCTATTTTAATTGATTTGGGTATTGTGAATTGATAATTTTAATGCGTTCATTGAATTGTTAATTTAAAACCCATTGCTAGAATTTCAATATAATCCGTAATTGTTATGTTGAAATTCACGTGCAGCGACTAATGATTCGTAATCATTAGGGATAACATGACCTAGGTTAAATGACGCATCGTATGTGATTGTTTCCTTGATTAATCGGTTTTCCTAATTCGTAATGCTACTGCCTAACTAAATCTAGAGATCGTATCCTAGGTTATTAGGTGGTTAGGTTTAATTAACGATCGTATCTTGACTAAACACAACCTAAGGGAAAACTCGGGTTAATTTTTAACCCACGATTAATAATTGCTAGGAGGGATTAAAGAACAACAAATTAATAAAATATGCTTAATTAGGGTGTAGGCCAAGATTGAACCAAAGAACCGGGTCCCTATCGAATTTCCCACTTTTATCATTTTATTGCATGTTTTCTTTAATTTGTTTTTATTAGTTAGTTTCATTTTATTTTCTTCTTTGAAAAATCCAAAACCCCTCGTTTAGTGTAAACATCAATTAATTTCATTTCATAAACTTTACACACACTCTCTGTGAGATTGACATAGACTCACCACTACTACAATAGTAGTCTAGTTATTTTATTTTGACTAGCGTAACGATGAGCGGTCAATAAGTGAAAAACTTTCCATAGTACTTGATCAACAAAGCTCCCACTAGTTTCATACTTTGACAAATCATAGACAATTGCAAATGGACGTAGGGATCTTCTCTTTTCAAACTATGAAATTTAGTAAGAGAGTTAATGAGCAATCCTTTAACTTCAAAATTCAAGTCAAAATTAGGGCAAGCAGCAGTAAATAGATCATAATTCACATCAGAGGTAGTTGCTTCCCTAATGGTCCTCCTTCTTTGATTTCCATTATTCTCACCAACTCGCTCTTGCTCCCCATTACCTCCATTATCACCATTCCTAGGTTGATTAGCATTAAGGTTAAGGTTTTGCAAAAAAGCTGGGTTTTCAGCCATTATCACTCCTTCTAATGATTCACTCTCACTGTTTGGTTGACTAGACTTCTCTTCAACAACTACCTTGCTTTTCTTTTTTTCTCTCCTCTCCTTTCTAATTTTTCTCAAACGTCTCTCAATTTCAAGGTAGAAAGTTAGAAGTTTGGTTTTTCAGGGCATGCACAGGAACAATTCAAATGAAAATTAAAGGTAACAAAATTGAATTGCAAGCACACAAAGTCAAATAAAAAGATGAGATGTGATGGATGCAAGTGTGTAAGTGTGTGAAAGTATGTATGCAAGTATGTATGTATGGGTCAAAAAGCAATCAAAGGAATGTTCAAAACTATATAGGTGTAAAAATGCTAAGTATGAAAAATGCAAAAAGTTCAGTATCCTTTTGTTTTGTATTTTTGAAATGTTTTGATGCTATGCTAAGAAAATGAAATCCTATACTATTGACAAGTATGAAGCAAAATTATATAGCATGTAATCTAAATAAAAGGATCCTAACCTCTCTTAGTAGCAAAATGACAAAAGCTAACCTAGAGAACCAATTTCTATGTTCCCCGACAACAGCGCCATTTTGATTTAGACATTAGTTCGTACCCTTGGAGGTCAAATAAAAAATATAATCCAAGGATTGCAATATAGGATGCAACCTCATGTCGTCTCACTTAATCAAAACCTAAATGAATGGACCTAAGCTAACCTATAAGTCATAAAATGCAAGCTAATTTGGTAGGAGGGGGTTTTGATCTTTGGAAACCTTAACTGTATTAAATGGAATTGTAAGAAAAATGTGTAAAATGTATTTTTGGATTTTTGGGAATAGAAAACGGAAAGATTAAGACAAATGATCAAATGGTGATAGTGTCCTCTTGAAAATGAGCTTTGGCTATCATAGTTTGAAGTTGATTTTTGATGGGAGTGGAAATCACTAAGTTTCAAATGGGTTAACCTTAAAGAACTCTTTAAGTCCAAGATCTTAATCAATAAGACTTCATTTCTTAAAACCTTATTAAATTCTCTTAGTGTATGTAGTGGGTAAGTCAATGCAACAAGTCATTTTGGGATCTAGAATCAACTCAATATCAAACAAAACTATGCAAGATAAAAGAGATTCAACAAGATCATAAATGGATATTTATGAAATTTCATACATTTAAGCTCAAAGTTCTAGATCAACAAATACAAACCACACATTGAATATCCAACACTTGATTAAACTCTAATCAAGAATGTTCAACTACATATTACAAATCCTAAACCTACGAGTTCATAAATCATAGCTAAACATGGATTAAGCTAGCCATTTGAACTCTAGCCATTACTATATCTTCAAGAGGAGAGAGATGCCTACCCACACGTAACTCTAAGAGACTTCACAACTGAGAACCCACTGGAGACACCCATGGTAGTAGTCAATGGTGGAAAATGGAAGAAAATGATAATGATGTATAGAAGATGATGATAAAATGAAAGCTCCTTGAAGAGGAAAGATATGGATTTGGAGATGTCGGCTCCTCTCTCCTTTTGTAAGTTAGCATAAAATAGGGCTTTTTTCATAAAATGGGTTGATGGATCGGATTGCATAGTTGGTTAATTTGCTTAAAATGATTCGGGTTTATGCCAATTTGAAGGTGTCACTGTGGCGAAAGGATGAGTTCACTGCAGCGAACTTTTCTCAAAAGATTTCTTCATTAACTTTCAGCTTTCTCTGCAGCACAAACATTATCCTCACCGCAATGAACTTTGCCTAAAAGGTCTCTTCAAAAGATCTTCTGATTTCTTCGCGGCAAGACATCATCTTCGTTGTGGCGAACTTGCCTGTTGCCCTTGTTGACTTGTGGTCTTAGTCTTCACTCTTTGGCTCTACTTCTTGAATCTCCTACAATGAAAAATAGTAATTTGCAGTATCAATTGTTCTAAAAAATCAATTTCATGCAATTACTAATTATTTGTGATAATTTTACCCTCAAACTACTTTAATTCAAAAGAAGCACTTATGAGCTAAATTAAGCATAAAATCCCAAAATAAGAGCCAAGAAGTATAATAAAAAAAGATGAAATTGTCACAATTGATATAGGAAACTTGTGTTCAATCAACAACATTAACTATTCTCCCCCTTTATCATTATCAAAAATAAAGGAAAAAGTAACTAAGCATTAAACAATATTATAAGTCATTATAAAATAGAGATATTAAGAAATATAGTTGTTAAGGGAATTCTTAAATCTTTCTAAGCAAGATCTATATATCAATGAACTAATTTTGCATGTTGTATATTTGTCTACACATTAGATCTTAATTAGAGAGAACTTTTTTTAGATATTGAAGGATCATATCATTGGAGCTTTGGAGTACGGTAAGGGCTGATTTTTGTGGAGCAAATTTGAAGAGATCTGCTACTCTTTTAGTTTTCTTCTCAACCCACACATTGTCTTTTGCCTTGCACTCAAATTGGTAGGTAATGGAAGAATGGAGCTTACTTGGTGCATACCAATCCAAACTATCAAAAGACACTCTATAGTAGGCAAAAATTTTGGTTAACAACATCTTATATCGTAGACCACTAGATGTATTCTTGTAACTTCCCTTTTCCACCATAAACTTCAAAATCAATGCTAGGATGTTTATTTTGATTCCTTTTAAGAGATTGTAAACCACATACATATCCAAAAGACTGCACCTTTCTACTGAGCTACTCCTTTGAAAGATTGAATTAGCCGAAATGGATGTAAGGCATCTTGGCAGTAGGTCCAAGTGTCTACATTAGGGTCTTCCTTTATGGGTATTCTTAGTGTGTAGACATATAAAATTAATGAACTCTCCTAAATCAAGGTCAACAATGTCCTACTTGTGACAAGAAAGATCAATCCTACCTACAAGAAGTATATTCAGAATGTTTGCTAAAATCTCTTATGTGATCAAGATCTCACACTCACGAACCCAAGAAATTATTGTAGCTTTCTATAAATTTCCTCTGTTCTCATATGTGTGTAAAAACATCGAACTAGGTCATCACACATTGTTTCATTCAATTTCACAAAATTTACCTAGCCAACTACAATAAAAAAGGAAGAGATTGGAATACCTATTTCATCAAAAAGAGGTAAGATACGTCTAGCTACCATCTTTCTCTTCTTCTAATGCATCTTGTACTTTACTTCAACTTTCATGACTAAAAAAAATTCACTAGTGCTAAAGACTCTCCCTTCTGTGGTATGATGAGTTTTTTTGATTTTGTCCTTTTAGCCTTAGGGATTTCTTCAAAAATTGGCTCATCTATAGCAATTGGGTCCTCGTTCTTTTCTTCAATCATAGGCGCTTTGCCTTTTCTTATCTCTTCTCTTTTTTCTTTTTGTAAGTCTTCATCCTCTTTCTTTTCAGCCTGAGGTGTTTCTTCTTATACAGTTTGTTTTGCCACATTTGCTTTGGTCGTTGGTCTCCTTATTAACAGAATCAGTCCTTCATATGATCCATCATCATTTACAACCTAGTGCACTTCAGGCACTTTCTTATACTTCATATCAGTTTTAGGAGAAGTGGAAGGAGTAAGAATGGGTATACAAAATCTTACTTTTCTTGTTTGCTCCTCCTTACTTGAGTATTCTTCTACTTCTTCTTCTTATCCACTAGAGTTACAAACAAATTGTTGTTTGGCTAAGGTTTCATTGTTTTTATAGGATCAATTCCAATCTGATTGGAAGAAAAGCATAGCCAAAATTTGTCTTTTTCTTTCCTCTAGAGTTTCTTAAAAGGGTGTTTCTAAAGTTTGGGGCTTAGAGGAAGCAGAGATAGGTTCAGTAGGTGTGTCCAAAGAACCTACTATTGGAGACTGAGAAGAGGACTCAGAAATGAGTGTTTGTTCATGGTTGGAAGTCGAAGCCATAGTTTTCTTCTGTCCCTTTGATTTTGTTCATGCCATTGGGGTTTAGGAGTTTTTGGAGGAAAGAACAGAGAGAAGGTAGAAAGTTAGGGAGTAGAGAGGAAGAGAACGATGCTTCTAAGGAAAGAACAAGGAAGAGTATAAGAGAGAAGTTTGTTTCTAGTATATTAAATGATTCTTGAGCATTGATTTCATATGAGAATGGGTAGTCATATAAACCAAAATAAGAACAATGATTGTCTACATATCTTCTATTAGACACGTTGTTCTATCTAGTTTCCATTTCTTTTATTTGCCTTCATATCTTGATTATGGTTACAAATCCTTATGTTCTGATCAAAATGTGAGATAAATTGAGTGAAAATTGTGTGAATATTACATAAATGTTAATTGGATTATTTTGTGAATTTTTCATGAAGGTTGAAGGGAAAGTTCACATAATTTACCATGAAAAGAAAAAAGGAAGAAAGGTGGTGACATAACTTATCACCACCGTGACTGTGACCTGTTATGTCACCATCGTGACTAACACTTTGATGTTAGTCAAAGTGGTAACTTAACTTGTCACCACCATGACAAGTGCCCTTATGGGGTGACATATAGAGAGAAAGAATGCGAAGAAGGTAAGTAGAGAAGAGCTTCTACTGAGAAGATATAAGAGAGAAAGAGCAAACAAAGGAAGCAGAGGACGAAGCAATGCGAGCAGTCAATCATCAGGGTGAGAACAAAGCAGAAGGAGAAGGTGACAGCCAATGCAGGAAGTCTGAGAGTGGCTAGAGATCACCCCAAATCCCTCATCCGGGCACTCGTTTGCTCATTTTGTTTATTATTTTTCTATTTCTTTACTGAACGTACCCCTCTGTTAGTTGATGGACTCACACTCTGTCAGCGTTTGATAGTTTATTTCAGTTTTTCACTTGGTTTATTACTTTAATACTTCTCTTATACTAATCAAGAAGGGATTGAAGTATTTGAATATGATGAATCTTGTTATTTCCGTGATGGTCTGATCTCTTTTTCTTGAGGATTAATGTAGCTCTTTTATTTATATATACACGGCTGAGGTATTGCATTATTGTCTTATGTTTGCTATAGTTTCTGAACTGAATGGAAGTAATAACATGATCAAACTTTGTATTATTTTGGTATTAAATGAAGGATAGAGAGAAGAAGTTTAATATGAAATCAGAAACAATATACATTTACTTTAAGAAATAGAAATATATTAACTTAAGTGATAATTAATAGTCAGATTTCCATAATTAATTCGGATGATAACTTGTTAAAGACAAAAGTGAGAAATGGTTTATTATTCGAGTTGATCTTAAAACCAAATTGTTAATTTAGTAAGATGACAACCCAATCATTCCTCTTAGTCATGTGTAGGAGATTAAATTAGAGAAATTAATTCTCAAGAATGTTCCACTTTAATTAATCTATTTGTTTTTACTCCTAATTAGTTCCATTTACTTTTCAATTTAATTTGGTGATTTTCTTTAAATCCTTCACTCAACAAATTAGGATAGAATGTTTAAGATTGCATTTGTTTTATTTTTTTGTTCAAGGTTAATTTAAGTGAGTCAATTTTACCTTTATGGGAGACGACCTTGGGTAATCACTACAGCTATCTTGTATAGTTACGAGTTGGATAGCCTATTTATTCTTAGGACTTATTTAGGCATAACAAGTTTTTGGTGAGGTGTTTAACATTTATACTTAAATTAATTTTGACTGTTTTGGTTTATTCATTTATACATTTTTGTTGTGTTATTTCTTTGAGTTGTTTTAGTAATTTTCTTATTAGGTCACTGTTGTTTTTATTTGATTTATTGACTACATACATCGGATAAAAGGACCTCCAAGGTACTTTGAAGACAATCTTGAGGGACCCAAACTAGAAGATTAAGAGATGCGTGAAAGGTAGCCAGTAATGAAGGAGTATACTAAACCAGTAATCTGTACTGCCACTTCATGCATATGATTGAGAAAGGTAACTAGTAACTATGAATTGAAGAGCATCCACTATAACATACTGCCATCTTTCTACAAGGTTCCCAATAAAGACCCTTTAAACTTCATTATTCATACATTCCCGTTAGATGGCCTAAATGAAGACCAACTCAGGATGAGGTGCTTCCTATACATATTGAAGGATTAGGGCAAGGCATGGCTGATGACCCTTCCACCTTGATCAGTGACTATATGGGAGAAGGTGTACAAAAATTCATGAGAAAGTTCTATTCCCATCAAAAGACTTTTTGAGTTGCAAACGAAGATAGCAACCTTCACTCATATGGAGGGAGAGTCATTCCATAAAGAATATGAACGCTTCAAACTCTTGATCATTTAGTGTCAACACCATCATTTTCCACTCCATATGCAAACTAGCTCTTTTATGATGGATTGACAAAAAAGTTAGTATATAGTGGACAATGCAGTAGGAGGAGTTGTGGGAGAGAAGACTGCCAAAGAAATATATGAGATGTTCAAAATGTTAAGGGACAATTCTTAATAAAAGAGCATGAGGGGAAGAAGAGCTGAAGTTCATGAAATGAGCTTGAATCAAGAATTAGCCATGCAGTTAGCTGAGTTAACAAGGTATGTAAAGATGCTAACTACAAGACTACCCTAATACGTTCTAAATCGAGAGGAATGTGATATATACAGAATTTATCTTCATGTAGATAATGTTTTCAACCAAAGGAGTGAAATGATCCATACTCAAATACCTATAACCTTGGTTGGAGAAACCACCCCAACTTTTTATAGAAGACCAACAATCCACCAGCACAACCCTAACTACAATACCAAAATTTTCAGAGGCCAAATTATTGCAAAAGGCAATCCTTACTTCAAAACCCACTAAGCAAGCCTTCATCGAAGGAAAGCCTGAATGCATTTATTTAGGTCACAACTTAAAATCAAAAGATGAATAATAGGAGGTTCAATTCTTTGGAGGCATCTATAAAGAGGATTGAAATCTAAGTAGGGCAACTCACTGCACAAATGCAAAACAATGAAAAAAGGAAGTTACCCAGTCAACCCGAGCAAGCCCAAGCAGTCACTATTTTGAGAAGTGGTAAGGTAGTTGATAATTATATTGAGATCGATTCTAATCTGTCTAGTGCAAGTAAGCAAGAGGAGGAGAGCGTCACCAATAAAAAAGGTAAGCATAATGAATAAAGAAATAGGCACGACAAACATTCAAGTCACATTCAAAAAGGTGAAAAACTGGGGCATACAATCAACTGCAATGAAGAACCAAGACTGCATAAGAATACTAATCTTTATAGGCTACTGATCCCATATCTAAGCTACCTTAAAGATTCAAAACAAGATAAACAATTTTTTGATCTATATAATATGTTTTCCAAAGTTAATATTGATATGCCTTTGATAAGTGTGATTAGGAACATTTTAGCTTATGTGAAGTTCTTCAAGGAGCTAAGCATTGAAAAATGGAATTTTGAGCCAAATAAGAAGGTGATAGTTTTAGAAGATGCAAGTGTAGTGCTTCAACAACTATTACCCCCCAAATTGAAGGACCCAGGGAGTTTTCTTTTGCAAATATCAATAGGTAATGGTAATGAGGTTAATGATATGCTTGACCTTAGGCTGAGTATAAACTTTATGCCTTAATCTATTTATGAGAAATTAGATCTAAGACAATTAAGACCTACAAACATGTGTTTGGAATTAGTTGATAGGTTAATTCGTTATCTGAAAGGAATAATAGAGGATGTGTTAGTGAAGGTTAGATGATTGATTGTTCCTGTAGACTTTGTTGTTCGAGATATAGGGAAGGTTAAAGAGCAAAGGAAGGAGCACACTATACATTTAAGGAGGCCTTTCATGGCCACTACCAATACCTTAATTGATATAAAGAACGGGAAATTAAGCATGACTATTTTAGGAGAAATAGTAGAATTTTCAATCTTTAATGTTGAACCTATTTCTACTACTACTGTTTCTGAAGATTGTTCTTTTATTGATCGAGTTAATGCTACAAATTTTGATTTCGCCTTGTAGGAAGAAGAAGACAAGAACCTAGACTTGGTGAATGAAATTGAAAAAGTGTTGCCAATTTTTGGCCGATGCAACTAAGAGAGAGGTTGGGAAATTCTTAGAGGAAAACCTTAATAAAGAGAAGAAAACAGTGGAATCGGTCACTTTGAGTGATCCACCTTGAACATAACAGTTAGGACATCTAGCTAAAAGACATTAAAGAAGAGCTAAATGAGAGGTAACCCATATACTTTATGTTTTTTTTCAATTAGTTGTTTATTATTTCTTTTTAATGAAACTCAACTTAATCTATTTGTTTTATGTGCATAGGCCCACTTTTTAATCTATTTTATTTTTCTTCCTCACAATTGTTCACTACTGCTTAATGTAGTAAGCCATGCTTATTTCTATGCTTGGGCCCCTCTTTTACCTTTTTGTATTACATTGGGGATGATGTGATGTTGAAGTGTAGGGGGAGTATTTGTAAAAAAATATTTATTATTTACAAGTTGTGTATTTGTTTTCCCATTTAATAGTTAGAGATGCATGGTCATCACATAAACTCGATCGGAATCAGAAATGCATAATATGAGTGAATGAGTATACTAGTATGCCTAGACTGATTAACTTAAAATTTGGTTAAAAGGACATTAACTTGTTGTGATAGATGAATGACACTTTTCATTTGGTAAGAATTTGAGTCTTTTTGAACTATTAAATGCCAATTAAAAGTATTCTTTGATGAGAGTGTCCTTTCATGATTGAGGGACTCTAGAACTTGCTTGTAAATACTAGTTGAGATCACATAATCTTAAGCAAATTTTGAAATGATGAAGGCAATTAGGATTTACCATTTTTGCTTAAAAAACACCAAGAAGTTACCTTTAGTCAACCCCTTTAACCTTAACATGAAACTTTTTATTTCTTTAAACCCAAAAAATACCCTTGACCTTAATTATTTATCCTCTTCGTTAAGTTGAGCATTTGAACGTGTATGATTAGGTTTAGGGAATAATTGTTTGAATAAGTGTGGGAAAATGATAGGGTATAGTTAGTTTTTGAGTTAGGAATGATTATGGTTGTAATAATTTATATTTCTCACCTACATTTTACCTCTTCTAAACTTGATCTTGTTCTAAATAAAAAAGAAAAAAGAAAAAAGAAAAAAGGAGAAAGGAAAAAAGAAAGAGAAATAGAAAAGGAAAAGGAAGGAAGAGAAGATATGAAACATCCTATTCCCATACTAAGGGCTAAAACCCTAGATTTCTGTAATTGAGAAATAGCAATGAAAGATTAGAAAAATGCATTACATTCTCATGCATAATGTTACCATATATACATGTGAATTTGATTATTGCACACATTATAATGAATTGTTCATGCACCCATTTGACATTTTTCAGGTATAAATAACTATTTTAATCTGATTAAGATGTGAATTATGAATTATGTGTGTTAAAAATTGAGTTCGAGTGTATAATTAGTGAACTAGAATTTTTGGTGAAATATGAGAATGTTCTGGAAATTAAGGGTATTTTTGGACTAGGAAAAATGCCAAGTGACAGAACAATTGATAAATGACAGTAGAAATAAGAGTCAAATGGTAGTGGAAATTTTTATAAATGACATTAGGATTTAATGACAAGTTTCAATAAAAATTGGGGGAAATTTGGGTGGAAAATTGGAAACAAATGGACTAGCTTTTTAAAAGAACCAATTAGAGACCATAATAAAATGACAAGTGGCAAGTGGCAAGTGGCAAGTGTCACAACACTTGCCACTCACCACTCACGTTTTTATATACCAAAATTAAAGACCATCTCATGATCTTTCCCTTGTCATATAAGATACGTGCTTCTTTTGTTCATCTTCTTCATTTTCTTTACCTTCCTCTCCTTCTCACGACACTCCGTTCTCTAAGCATCAAAGTGAACCTTGCTTTCTTCCATCATTAGCCACGTAAATACATTGCTATTTCCATCTTGTTACTAAAAGACCTAACCCTTCTACCTTAAATGATGGTGATGATCGTGTGATGTGGGAGGGTAGGGCTTTTTGGAGACTTTTGAAGAAACTTTAGGTAAATCAGGTAAGTTAAACTTTGTTCTTCATGGGTTGTCTAAATAGAAGCACATATGATGATAGTTGGTGATAAATTGATCATGAAGAAATGAATGTGTTTATATCTTGTTTTTCTATGATTTATGTGTTGGAGTTATGTAAATATAGTGCCCTGGAAAGCAAGTGTATTTACATGTAACTTTATCTTCTTCAGTTACAGTT
>JAOSBK010000084.1:4928-16334 GCA_027568895.1 Erythroxylum shatona | reverse complement strand
ATTTCATTTCTTATCAATATCCTTTAATTTAAATCATTTATGACACCGTACATACACAAAAACACTTCTCAAATTTCATTTTACTCATGTAAATTTTCACTCAAAGATCGGGGTCCAACATGGAAGCTTTTGCAATCCCCCTGCATGAGATCTTATGGCTTAAAACTATTCCCTCTTAGACCATGAAATGACACTTCTCCCAATTTAATACTAAATGAGACTCCTCACATTTTTGTAATACTCTATCCAAATTAAACAAATAATGATCAAATGAGTCTCTAAAAAAAGAGAAGTCATCCATAAATACCTCCATGAAGTCCTCATTCATATATTGCAAAGCTGGCTATAATGCACCTTTGTAATGTGGTTGGTGCATTACATAGACCAAAAGGCATCCTCCTATAAGCAAAAGTCCCATAAGCACAAGTGAAAGTGGTTTTCTCTTGATCTTGTGGGTATATGAACACCTAATTGTATCTTGAATATCCATCAAGAAGGCAATAAAAAGTATGGCCAGCCACCCTATTAATCATTTGGTCCATAAAAGTAAATAGGAAATGGTCTTTCTTGGTGGCTAAATTGAGCCTCCTATAGTCAATGCACACTCTCCAACCTATGATGGTCCTAATGGAAATTTGTTCACCTTTTTCATTTTCTATTACTGTCATGCCTCCCTTCTTAGGCACACATTACATTGGACTCACCTACTTACTATCTAAAATTGGGTATATAATACCTAGATCTAAAAACTTCACCACTTCCTTCTTCACAACCTCTTATATGTTTGGATTTAATCTTCTTTGCCTGTCCCTCACTATCTTACATCCTTCTTCAAGGTTAATCCTACACATCATCACATTGGGCCTAATCCTCTTAATATCAGAAATTTGCCACCCCATAGATCTTATCCTTTTTTGAATGGTCTCTACCACTTTCTCTTCTTACTTAACATCCATTTGGCTGGAAATGATGATGGGTAATGTGTGGTCCTTGCCAAAAAATATGTATCTCAGGTAAGAAGGTAAGGGTTTTAGTTCTACAATGGGAGGCCTTACAGTGGAGGGTGGTATGGGTGTATTGTCTCTCTCTAACTTCTTTTGCTCACCCTCCTCACACAATTTCTCTTCACTAACACCCCCATCCTTATGCACTTCAGTAACTCTCAACTTCCTTTACACTTTCCTTTTCAACCTCCTTCACACAATCATCCATAACATCAATCTTCATATAAGCAATTCCATCCACCAGTTTCTTTAAAGATTTAGTCATATTGAATTCAACCTGCTCATCATCAATTCTTAAAACCAAATTTCCTTCATACAAATCAACTAATTCCCTACCAGTATTTATAAAGGGCCTACACAAAATCAATGGACAATTATTATATTCTTCAAAATCCAACACAATAAAATCAACAGGAATTATAAATATATCCGCTTTCACCATAATATCTTCTACTACCCTGAATGGTCTTTTGATGGACCGATCTACAAGTTGGATAAGCATAGATGTTGGCTTGATGTCTCGTAGCCCTAATTTCCTAAAAATAGACAAAGGCATCAAGTTAATACTTGTGCCTAAATCACTTAAGCATTTAGAAAATTCAAAATCACCAACAACACATGGAATAGTAAAACTCCCTAGATCTTGTAATTTTGAAAGGATTGTGCTTGTGATGATTGAACTACAGTTCTCCATTAAGGTCATCGTCTAATTTTCTTCCCAAGTGCCTTTTTGTTTCAATATGTCCTTGAGAAACTTTGCATACTTGGGAATATACTCTAATGCCTCCACAAAAGACAAATTAATTTGAAGTTTCTTCAACTTCTCCAATCTGGTTAAACTTTTCCTCTATTCTCTTCTGACTCTCTTCTTATCTTCTTTGACCTTCCTCTTAGATTGAAATCTTTGAACCCAATATGTCCATTAACTTGTCCATTTTTCTCCAGAGATCTAAGTCAATCTTGCTAAAATTTGGGAGGTCCTTGTGTTCTCACTTGGCCACCTGCATTGTTACTACTCCATGAAAAATTTGGTTGGTTTTTCCACCCAGGATTATAAGTATTAGAGTAAGGATTATTGTTACCTCTTTCTAGTTAACCCAAGTAATTTACTTGTTTTGTACCACTCGCTTCCATAAAAAAACATTCAACTATGCCATGATTGTCCTGCCCATATAATTAACATTGTAACTGCATGGTTTTGACTGTGGATGAAAAAGCTCGTTGCATGTTGCTCAACTGCTTAGTGAGGGTAGTAATCTGTGCTTGCAAGGTTGTCACTGAATTAACTGAAATCATTCATTTTTGCTCCTTAGACCCTTATCTACTTCTTTAATTTGACCAAATACAACTGTTACTCCTCAACTCTTGCGAAAGGTCATGAGTTGCATCAATAATTTTCCTTATAAAAAACCCTCATGTAGCTACATCTATTATTCCCTTTGTGCTCTGATTTATACCATTGTAGCATGTCTGAAAAGAAATTCCCTCGAAAGGTTATGGTGGGGCAACTCCTTTGTAATTCCTTAAATCTCTCCCAGGCTTCATATAACGACTCCCCATCACTTTGTTGAATGTTGGTGCTCTCTTTGATGATTCTTGTTATCTTAGTCAAAGGAAAGTACTTAGCTAGGAAAGCTTGGGATCGTTGCTCCCAAGTAGTGATTTGGCTTACACTGAGTGAATTATATCATACCTTTGCCTGATCTCTCAAGGTAAAAGAAAACAATCTTAACCTCACAACATCATCAATAATCTAATTAAACCTGAAGGTATCACAATTCTCCAAGAAATTTGCAAGATGGGTGTTGGGATCTTCGTTGGACAACCCATAAAATTGCACACTGCTCTGAAGTATGTTGAGGAGTGCTAGCTTGATCTCGAAATTATTGGCTCGAATCGCTAGCCTTACAACTCCTTTGTATTTTGTCTTGACGTCTAACTCTTCTTAGCTCTCTTTCGTGCCTTGTAATATCTGAAAAACTCTTCTTTACTAAGCTCGTTAGACCTTCTTATTCTCCTTGTTTTCAGGAACTTGTAAAATGCAAAGAAAAGTATCAAACACTCTTCAATCAAAATCATCTAAACTAAACAAGATGCTAAACAAAACAATCCTTGGTAGTAGCGCCAAAAATTTGTTAATTACAAAACCAATTACTTGTTTTATGTTAAAAATCACAAGTATAAGGCATTACTTGTAGTAAAAAGGAGATATCATCCTATAGAGATTGTGCTTAGGTATCACTTAATTCAGGTTGTGCTTTGTTTAAGACTCACATTTGAATAATAACTAAAAGGTAAACTAAATCAAAACAAACTAGCAACAATTGAATAATCCAACAGTGGAAATATGAAGAGAGAATTAATTAAGTTATGGGAGAGGGGATTTTACCTATCATTAATGCTAATCTAGCCTTTTATGTGTTTATGAGGTATTGGTTCTAGATGATCATAGGATTACTCTCTCTTGAGTTATAATCATTCACTACATTGTAAAACCTAATCGAATTATAGACTTGCAATCTCTTAATTCACAAGGTACCCACAATTCTAATTAGTTTTAAAGCTCTGTAATAAACAATTGGGTCTTGTATGAGATCTCCCTCTATGAAATTACTGACCAGATTGATTAAGTGGTCAATTAGATCATCTAACACTCGTTAATCCAATCTAATCATTTTTATCTGGTTCACCCTCTTAGTTTGTTACTAAAATATGCAAATACATCAATCAATCACAACACCCAACATAAGTAAACACAAATCAACTAGATTAACGTTAAAGATAAGCAAAATCCTAAAGGTAAAGTTAGAACATCATTAACAACTCAAAATCTATAACCATACAACCCATCTCAATCTTACACATTTAAATGAATAAACAAGTAAATGGGGCAGAAATGAAACTCAATTAGGATGATTTGGGAGAGCAGCGACATCGAGAGATTATCTATTTCAGGAAGCTTTGACGTTGAAGCCCTCTTCTTCTTTTCTGTCTCTCTTCTTTCTCTCTCTCTTTTAGGTTTCTAAATGTAGGCAGAAGCTAGGCTCCCCCTTTAGGATTATGTCATAATCCTTTTATAGTCTTTACTAATGAAGGTAACCTAGTGTCTTTCTGGGGTCCAAAATGTTTGAAATATCCCTCGAAAACTTGAATCTAAAAGTAACTTTGTGTTTATCTATGCGGAGACCATAATCGCATCCCTTAATACATGATCGTGGCCTGATTATTTACTCTCTATCACGATCGTGGCAGATCTCCCATAATCGTGGTGCTATGCTTGAGTTTTTGTCATGATCTTGGTATATTTGCCACAATTGTGGCCCTGTGTTGGTGCTTCTATCATGATAGTGGTAGGTCCCCTATGATCGTGGTCGTGTGTTTTGGTTCGGGTTTCCCAAAGAACACTTAAAACATAAATGTTTATGAACTAACACAATTATTAAGCTAAACACACACTACATAGTCAACTTAACCACTAAACATATATCAAATTACCTATAAAATACAATGCAATATACACATATTAGAGCATTTGTTGACTGTTCATGATTATGGATGTACAAAAGTCTAAGTATGGGAGTGTGCATATATATGAGTTGGTTATATTTTTCAAAATATCATGTTATGAATTCTAATGTTGGTGTAACTTCTTTCAATTTTTATTATAAAAAAAGAGAAAGAAAAAAGAAAAATTGTTTAAATAAAAATATCTAGGAGGAAATGTAATTGTTTTCCAAAGTTATTTGTGATTAATGTCGCCTCCTGAAGTTGTATGAAATAGGTGACTTGAGTATCATGTGTTGAGCAAGTTTTATCTAATGTAAACCCCCAATATCCGTAAGTATATAGATAGTAACTTATAATATCAAAGGTGTGGATCCCACAAGGAGTTGTGAATTAATCTAATCCTAAGTTATCTATGGTTAAAAATTAATCAAATGAAAATAAAAATTAACAGAAAATAAACATGTAAAGGTGAGTGATAGAAATTTAATTTGTAAAATTAACGCAAGAAATTAATTATTAAGCAATACCAACTTCACAAAGGGAAATTTCATAAGAAAATTTACCAAATTATAAGAGAGGGATTTATCCTATCGTCTATGCTAATCTAATCACTTTTGTATTATTATGGTGTCAATTCTAGACTATCGTAAGGTGGATTACTCTCTTTCGAGTTATAATCACTAAACACTAATTAATAAACCCTAATTAAGTAGAGTTACCAAATTTGTAATCTCTCGATTACCTATCAACTCACAACCTAATCAATTCTTAAGCTTTCTAATAAACTACAGGGTCTCACACGAGATCTCTCTCCATACAATTGTTGATTTGATTAATTACATGATCTATTAGATTATTTAACTCTCATTAAATAACCTAATCATTTCACATTCGATTTACTCTCTTGATTTATTATCGCAGATGAAGTTACAACAATTAATCACAACACCTAATCGAAATAACCAGAAAATGACTATATTAACATTGAATCAAGTTTAAATCCCTAAAGAAAAGTTAGAACATCATCATCAATCCACAACCTATAAACATAATCATATTCATCTTAAATATTCAATGAAGAAAATGATAAAGATGAATATAATGTTACTTGGATCTGACTAGGATGATTTGGGAAGGCAGTAGTGTTGGAAGCCCTCTCCTCCTCTTCCTTTTCTCTCTTTTCTTCTTCTATAGTCTTGAAGTTTTTTCACAAAGTGGCAAAATGTAAGCTCCCTTTTAGGGTTCTTTTCTTTTCCTTTTATAGTGTTTTCTAATTAGAGCAAACATTGGGGGTTCCCAGGCTCAAAAAATTTGAAATGTCCCCAAAAATGAAGTTTGATAAGTCGTTGCCCGCTGTCTGTTGCGCAGGCCACGATCTTGGCTCCTTCATCTTGCTTATGTCACGATCGTGGCCCTGGGTTCCATCGATTCTCCTCCGTTCTTCCATAATTGATCTGAAACAATAACAAACATATCAAGGAACCTCAAATAGGCAAAATTCAAGCTCAATGGCATACCTAACCCATAAAACACTCACAACATAAATGTCTAACTAAACAACACAATCCTACCTTAAACATGCACTAATTATTCAATTTAACAACTAAACACATACTAAACTACCAGCTAAAACATTATACAATCTCCCACTATCAACATCCCCATACTTAAACTTTGGCTTGCCCTTAAGCAAATTCAAAACAAGCAAAAATCAACACACCAAATAAAATTGACAACAAAACACACACATATGCAATAATGGGTCAATAGCATTAAACTCCACTAAACAAATTTAACTACAAACACGATCCCTCAAGTTGTTTTAACGTATTAACTTGTGAAACTTGTGTTTAAGTACTTTGGATTAAAAATACATACTGATCAAGACCTTAATGTCAAGTTTATTCACCCCTATCATTTGCACACACACATTGATAATTATTTAGTCAATCAAAATTGTAACTATCCCTAAGTAAGTTTTCATTAAATTCAAGATATTCACAAAGATCAATAGACTTATTTGACAAAACACAATTTTTGTCGATTTTGATTGACATAAACCTAGCCTTTTTATACTAAGGCAAACATTTGTGATGAATGTTGATCCGGTTACTCAACTATTTCATGATTTATTAAGCATTGGTTGGAATGTCATTATAACCTTTTGACATGAAGGCAAACATTTATGATGAATGTCCCCCAGTTACTCAGCTATATCGCATTCTCAACTGGCTACTAGTTTTATTTATTCATAACTAGGAGGCCAACAATATAGTTATTTATTTAAGATTTTCACCATTTTTTATTTATTTTATTACCCACTTCACTTCTTTAAACTAGTAATTCTCATGAAAAGATTATAACAATGCTACTTATTCGATTGGCCTAAAATTGTAAATGATATGACAAATTTCTAGGTGAATAAACTAACATAGTATCCTAATTAACATGTGTATTTAACCAAAGTAACCTAGGTCACTAATTTCATGAGCTAATAAATCTTTGCAACCTAAAAGACTATATTCAAAGTTAAATCGATTCCATTAAGTCTTAGTCATTAACATTTTCACACGAATCACATCATGTAAACATAAAAAAAACTAATATATGATATCCAAAATTCACATTCAAATAAAAACATATAATGCATATAACCCTCCCCACGCTTGGATAACACATTGTCCTCATGTGAGGAAAACAATAAACAATACATAAGGTGGGAATAAAATAATGAAACAAGAGAAATGTGAGAACAATTGAAAATAACCATTAAAAAAGACAAGGGTTAGAGTGTAGAACGCCTATCATGGTGATTGAGGTGGTGATGATGATAATGTTGACACCAAATTCGCTTGACATTGAGAGTGTTTTCCTATCTCATAGGTGATTCAAGAGAGTAAGAGAAGTAGTGATCCTACCCATTCCAACTCGTTATAGAATTGAAAACAAATCTAACTACACAATAATTTAAATTTAACTATTAAACGTGCTAATTTAGAGTCATTAGCTTGACTTTGCATCCTTGGAATCATGTTCAATTACTCAAAAGGATGGAAATTACTTCCGTTTCCATGGAAATCACTCCTCTGAGATACAGTTTGCAGCAATGCCCATTCACCTTAAAGGCTTTTGTGTTTATGTTTTCAAATTCTATAGCTCTATGATCAAAAACTTGAGTGACTGTAAAAGGTCCACTCTATCATGATTTTAGCTTTCTTGGAAATAGTTTCAACCTCAAATTGTATAGTAAAATTACATCTCCTACCTTGAATTCCTTCTGCTTAATATGGGAGTTGTGCCATCTCTTCACCTTCTCCTTGTAAAGTTTAGGATTTTTGTATGCATTAGAACTAAACCCTTGAAGTTAATTTAGTTATAAGAGTGATTTTTTACCCACTTGCTTCAAATCGAAGTTTAAAACTCTCGTCGCCCAATATGCTTGATGCTCTATCTCCACAGGCAAATGACAAGCTTTACCGTAGACAAGCCTAAAGGGAGTCATTCTGATAGGTGTTTTGAATGTAGTCCTATAAGCCCATAAAGCATCATCTAAGCTTAATACCTAGTCCTTCCTAGAGCTATTCACCATCTTTTGTAGAATTTGTTTCAGCTCTTAGTTCAAACCTCCACTTGTCCACTCATTTACGGGTGATAAGGAGTAGTAACTGAATGGTAGACTCCGTATCTTTTTAGGAGGGCATCAAAAGGACCTATTGTAGAAATGTGCTCCTCCATTACTTATTAGTTGGGGATGCCATGGCTTCAGCCCAGCGAGATATATAATCCAACCCCACCAAAATGTACGTGTTTCCCATAAAAGATGGAAAAGGCCTCATAAAGTTGATTCCCCATACATAGAAGACTTCAACTTCTAAAATGTTGGATAAGGGCATCTCATCTCTTTTGGAGATGTTTCCTACTCGTTGACAACGATTACACTATACTACAAAAGCTTGAGAATCCTTAAACAAATGTGGCCAATAAAATCCACACTCGAGTACCTAAGTTGTCATTTTATTTACTCTATAGTGGCTAGCGTACTGAGCTTCATGACATTGTGTTAATATGTCTAACATTTCTTCATCTGGAACATATTGTCTTACTAAACCATTAGCACATATTCGATATAAGATTGATTCATCCCATAGACATTTGGTTCATTTATGGAAGAACAGTTCCACTGTTGATATGATAGATCAGAGGGAAGTTTATCACTGACAACATAGTTTGCAATATCAACGAACCATAGTGTCGCCAAGTTGTTAAGTAACATTAAGGTGTCATTAGGGAAGTTCTCAATAATATCATCATTTTTCTTAAATTTCCCTCCTTCTAGGTATGATAAATGGTCTACAACCACATTCTCCACTCCCTTCTTATCTTGTATTTCTATATCAAACTCTTGTAGTAGCAATAGCCATTGAAAAAGTCTTGGTTTAGGTACAACTGAACTTTGTCATAAGCATACACCACCACGAGTAGTCCCTTTTCTATGGTGGTGTAATTAAGTTAAGCTCCTGTAAGGGTCTTGCTTGCATAGTATATCGCATGCAACCTTTTATCCTTCCTTTGACTCAATACACAACTTATAGCTTGGCTTTTATCACACATGACCTCAAATAGGAGTGTGCAATTAGGTGATGTCAAGATTGGGGCTGATCTTAGTGACCATTTTAATTGATTAAATGTGTATAAACAATTTTCATCGAAAGGGAAAGGCACAACCTTAACTAACAGATTTGTCGAGAGTCTTGCAATTTACGAGAAATCTCTAATAAAATGATGATAGAACACAACATGGCCTAAAAATCCTCGTACACCCTTGAATTTGATTTCCAATTTCACTATGTCCTCTTCAAATCCTTAGTGTAAAAATTTTAAGCGAGCACTATCCCTTCTTGCACTATAAAGTGGCACTTCTCCCAATTTAGCACCAAATGTGATTCTTCACATCTTTGGAGTACTAAATGTGATTATTTTCATCTTTGGAGTACCCTGTCCAAATTGGTCAGACACGCCTCCAAAAAGCTTCCAAAAACTAAAAAATTATCCATGAGAATTTCCATTATATCCTCAATCATATCTGCAAAGACATCATACATCTTTGAAATGGAGCTGGGGCATTGCATAGTCTGAAAGGCATCTATCTATACGCAAAAGTACCGTAAGGGTATGTGAACGTGTAATTTTCGTAATCCTCGTGGTATATGAATATTTGATTATATCGTGAGAAACCATCCAAGAAGTAGTAGAATGAGTGCCCAACCACTCTTTCTATCATTTGATCTATGAATGAGAGAGGGAAATGGTCCTTTTTAGTTACCTTGTTGAGTTTGTGATAGTCTATGCACACTCTCCATCCTGTGACTGTTCTTATTGAAATTAATTCTCCACTTTTACTCTCCGTTACAATCATTCCACCTTTCTTTAGTAAACACTGTATCGAGGCTAACCCATTCACTATTAGATATAGATAGATTATCCCCGTATCCAAGATTTTTACTACTTCTTTCTTGACCACTTATTTCATGTTGGGGTTTAATCCACGTTGATGTTCCTATGCCACCCTATATCCTTCTTCGAGGTTTATGCGATGCATATAAACATTTGGGCTTATACCTCAATTATCATATATTTTCCATCCTATGGCTTTTGTACGCTTCTTAACAATAGCTACCACCCTGCTCTCTTGTTTCTCATCCAGTTGGTTAGAAATGATGATGGGTAAAGTTTGACCTTTACCTAAGAAAGTATAACTGAGATGTGTAGGAAAAAGTTAAAGTTCTAAAGTGGGTGGTTCTCTGTGGAGGGTGGTATAGGTGCTTCGACTTAGACTAATATGTCTTGATGAGTTTGAACATTTAACTCCTCTAGCTCATCATAATCATCCTTATTCTTCTTTTCCGCTATATTGTCTGTCTCCACTTCTATTGATTTCACTTCTGTAATGCAACTCTCTATTCATTTTTGCATACTTTTATCCATAATGTCAATTTTCATAAATTATTTGCTTTCCTTTGAATTCTTTAAAGCCTTGTCCATATTAAATTCCAATTGATCTTCACCAATCCAAAGTGTCAGTTTTCCTTCATAAACATTGATTAATGCTTTTCTTATGTTCACGAAAGGTTACACAAGAATTAGTGGACAATTTTTATCCTCCTCAAAGCCCATAACCTTAAAGTCCATATGAATAATGAACTTGTCCACTTGCATTAAAACATCTTTCACCACTCCAAACAGTCTTTTAATAGATTAACCAGCCAACTGAATTAACATTGACGTTGGCTTGACCTCACCAAGCCTTAATTTTTGGAAGATTGACAAGGGCATAATGTTGGATCGCCTATGGCCCGAGTATTCTCAATACGCAGCGGAAAAGACCATAAAACAACAATATGTATAATCGAAACCTATAACATGTATGAAAATACCTCTTGACATGGATTTTCTTTTTCAGATTCGTAGACACTGCAATGCGTGAATGTCCTCTACAGGTATCCACACGAGGATAGACGATCCAGGCAGCGACTTGTGTGTGCTAGCACGTTCAAAAACCCTTTCGAACGCTGCACAATTTTTCTCTTGGAAGGTGGCTAGGGTTTTCGTCTCTTATTATCTAATGAGGCATAAGTTTCTCTATTTATAGAGAAACCCTAATTCTTATTTCTATTAGGAATAAGAATATCATAATTCTAAACCCATTAGAATTATTAAAGCCTAATAAGTTTCGGCTCTTATTATATCTCATATAATAAAATCTCGACAACTTATTTCAATATAGCCCAATAAATATATCCACATATATTTATTCAATGCCTAATAAATTAGGCCTAAGAGAATAAGCCCAGATCACATCACTCTTTGTGTGCGACCCTGTAGGCTCATTTGATGT
>JAOSBK010000081.1:0-11881 GCA_027568895.1 Erythroxylum shatona | reverse complement strand
CAAAAATAAAGTATATATATATATATATATATATATATATACTTTATTTTTGAAGGAATTGAATTTGATTTGTGTCATTAAAGGTTTTAAAAATTGTCTTGAAGTTGAGTTCTGGTTTCTGTCTACGGCTGAGAACAGTTTGTAGTATTTTTAGTATAACTCTCTGAATAATGAACCAAATTGTATTAACTTTATTTCTTTTGAAACTTAATACATAGAGAAATGTTTATTTAGAAGAACATTTTGTCTAAAAACGTTTGTTTCTAGGTCAAAATGGCTATAAAAAAACTGATCCAAAACTTGTCCTGTGAAAGCAGTTGTTTGAAGATTTCAAGTCACTTATCCCACAATTGTGGGAAATGGTTAGGAAGGTGAAAAAATGGGGTTTTGTGCAATTAATGAACTATATAAGGTTTAGTTAATTTATTAGGTACAATAGGACTTAAATGGACTTGTTTAAGGTCTATTTGAACTTAAATTGATATTCGATGTAATTGAGTAATAGTTAGTTTAATTATGCATTATTAATTGAGACGATAATGTAAAGGATGTATGGTTTAATAATGATGAATACAATGCTGAATTGCTTGGTGTGTTCATGAATGAATGAGTTCTAAAGGCTTATGTATTATGAATTGGATATGGATGTTTATGAATTAGAAATTTCCATGATGAAATTATGATAATTTCCAGACCATTAAGTGTCCAAGGAGTTTGATATTTGGAATTGTGTTGGAAGAAGAAGAAGAAGAAGAAGAAGTTCAAGAAGAGATCCACAAAAGAAGAGATAGGTTTATTTATACACAAGAGAAGAATAGGTTTATTTATACATAAGAGGAGATCCACAAAACCAATCACCTTACTGTGTAGGCTAGTTAGTAATCTTCCTAGAGAGTCAGTACTATTAGAGACCTCCAAAATACTAGAAGACTAAAGATTTACAAGTATAGAGAGCCATGAAATTCCTATAACGATCTTAACTTTATGTTCTTTTTTCCTTATTTATGGCCATGACGATGCTATTTCATCTTAATATAACTCTCTAACGCTCATATCTCACTGTGCACGCGCATGTACAGACACAGACTTGAGATAAGAACTTGAATAGGTAGGAGAATAGAGACAAGGAGACCTAAAGGCTTACTTTGATGATATTGGAAGGAAGAGATCTTAGCTGATTAAAGATAGATGGACGTACCTGGAGCTAGCATACTCGAAGAGCTTGCCTGTGGTAAAGAAAATGATGAGAGCAACCTCTGTATCACAGAGTACAGAGAGATCTTCAGCTTTCTTGAACAGTCCTCGCCTCCTCTCAGAGAAGGTCACTTGTCTGACAAATAATAATCTTAAATCTAAATGAACTTAAAAACACACAGAGTTGACCAGAAAATGCATATAACTTCTAGGAGTAAGCATGAAAAAACCTAAGAGAAAAGTGAAGTAAAAGAATTCCCCAAATCAGTGTTGTAACAGAAATGGTCATGAGCTAGTTTACATAACATCTACGACTGTGAAAACACAATGTCCAGAAGAAATCCTCGATGATTACATACAGTAGCTACTTACAATAAAATCACAATGAGGTTAGATCACGTTTTTCATTCAAATACTCAAAAGCCTCATTGTAATTATAAAAAACAATGCTATAAGTACTCATTTCAAATCAGATCACTCAATCAACCTTTTCATTACTAACATATCATTAGAACAAAGCACAAAGAACACAACTTTGACCCAACAATGGAGTTTAGCACAATCAATCCTTCGATGAAATCATTAAATGAGCATAGAAAATTCCTTAAGGTCTTATCCAAAAGTCATGAAACGTAAATGATTCGTGATCCACACAGAGCAAAGAAAACAACTTTCAAAGAAACCCAGATACCAAATAGCATTAAGAACCCACATAAAATCCCAGATCAAGAAAACATTTTTATCATGAATAGGTAGCAGATAATCATCAAAGTGGATGACATGAAAGCCCCAATTGATAAGGTCTAGACTCAAAAGGTTATTCTAACAAAACCTAATCAATTTTATTATTTTATTTTTCTAGGATACAGAATATTAAGTTTAGTGGTATTTGATGTGTTTATATTTGACTTAGAATTTTGGGTAAATTTTACATGAATTAGTAGTCAATTTGACATAAATGACATGGAAGATGTGCAAGATTCATGAAGATAAAGGGGTATATTGGTTAACTATGAAAGAGTTATATGGAGAACAAGGGAGGAACAAGATGGAAACTTGCTAAGAAAATATATAGGGTAAGAGAAGTGACTTACAAGAAATTAATATGAAAAATGGATTGCAAACTACTATTTTAATTGGGGAATTAAGTTATGAATCTATGCTAGAAAAGTCAAAATTCAATTTCTAAATTAAAACAAGAATCATACTTGTATAACTTTCAAGTTAATCCGTATGATGAATGATTATTTTTCATGAAGAGAATTATTTTTTTGGATAATTCTAAAACTTAAAATATACTTAAATGGTGGGGATTGATAAGAAAATTGATTAAAGATACAGAGAAGTTATAGACCTTGAGATTACTACAATTCCTCTTTAACTAAGAAGTTATTGCCTTTTAAACATTAAACATTATTTTTAGACTAACTTTTCTAATATGACTTTGAGTTGAGTGCCATTTTACTTTATATAATCTAGACTCAAAAGGTTATAAATACATGTGAAAATCTAGTGGATAAGTGGCAAAATTCCAAATTTTTTTTGTTATTTTATGGAGAGAAAAACCTTAATTTATGATACTAATTCCTACTTGTGAGAATTTTTAATCTTATATACCACTGTTATTCATGTGTGATTAATAGTCTTGAAGATATTTTATATTTTATTAAGTCAAATGTATAGGAAATATGCACTTTGAAAGTATTATTATTGTAGTTTGCATACTTCTTCCTTTCTTATTTCATTAGTTCTCATTATTAATTGTTCTTTGTTATTTAGTACTATTAGATACTATTTAAAAATTTTGGATACTTTCTAAGCACAATATAAAAAAAGATAATTGCTTGTTCTTTTTTTAATAAATGTTAAAGTTATTTATTCTAGAGTTTAGATGTAGTCTCCTAATTATCATACAATAGAATGATGATGCTTGTATGTTGATCTATTTTCTTTTACAGTTAATGCTTATGAAATTGTTTGACCTTTTTTGTGAGTAGTCAATATTTAATATAGCAAGCGAATACGGGTCGATCCCATAAGGACAATAAGTACTTATAATTAATGTTGTTCTATTATCTAGCCTACGAATTGATAATAGTTGAATTAATGAAACTAAACTTAAAAAATTAAAGTAACAAAATAGCAAGATTTAAGCAAGAATTGCCTAAATCACTAAGTTATTTATTGATATGAAATGATTAATATCTAGGTTTTGAATCCCCCTAAACCCTTACCCAGTTGATTGTTTGCCATGCAATTGTGTTGTTTATTTATTAGACCACAAAGATTTCTAAAGTATACTAGTAGTTGACTTTGAGTCTACTAACAACTAATTATAAGATCTCTAACTGAATTACTCAAGTTAAAACTTATAGAATTGCTTTACTATATTATGAATCCTTTTATTAGGTTTGACCCCAATCCAAAAGATTTATGTTGTCCAATCTATAACATTGAAATCAACTCTTTCCAATTATTCAACCTTGGATTTCTCAATCACTAAGTATGAAATCAAATTAAATTCTAATAAATTAGATTAATAGACAATCATAAAATAAATAATTAGATCGCAACAATCAATCAACTCAGTTGCAGTAACAAAACAATCAAAATATGTCAAAGTATTCAACTTAATTGCATAACCCGAAATCATATCCATATATACAAAAAACATAATAGAAACATCATAATCATAATTTTAAATCTCCTTGATTGTTCGCTATCACGTATTCTGACAATGTAGACGAGTGATCTTGAGTTCTAATGGATCTCTTGATAAAAACTCTGCGTCTCTTACTCCTTAAGCTTCGAATTGCTTATAGAATCACCTCTAAAGGTCTTAGAATAGTGCAAGATGCTTCCCTCCTTCATTTCCCCCCTGAAACGTCACTTTTATATGAAAATGTCACTTTTTGGGTTATGCATGATTTTGTGCATGGCTGTGCACAGGAATGTGCATAATTGGAAATCATCAAATATCATAAAAGTGCACAGGTGTGCACTCCTTCCAAATTGTTGATTTTTTGATTTATGCCATGTTTTCGCCTGAATTCCTCTCTTTTAAGTTCATGAATGCAATTACCACTTGTAAACACACTTGGAGCATATTAAGTACCAAATATACGATAAAAGTATGAAATATCAAGCAAAATACATCAAATATGGGTGGTAAAATATATTCAAATATCCATCTATCAAACATGCCCACACTTAAATTTTTGCTTATCCTCAAGAAAATCATAATCAAAATTATAAATTTCACAATATCAATCTGTCCATTCATACTATATATGATCATAACCTATTTAATCAAATTAACATACAATTAGAGTCAATCTTAAAATTAACTTCCTAAGTAATATTAATAGTAATCATATCAACAATGAAGTTGAAATCAAAAGCATATCTCTTTACACCCTTACTAAGATTTCACTCAATTTACTCATGTTTGTAGGGTGAAAAGCATACAAAATATCAATCAATTTATAGTAGAGCTCCTACCATAGGCTTACAATAGAATCATATCTCCATGGCTTATGTACAAACTAGAAAAAAAATCAAAAGGTTTATGTACAGTATGAATGGGATAATAAAAGTGGTTTAAGTGAAGGAAATTTACTCAAAGAAATAATACAAGACTTGTTTACACAACATATAGGTCTTTTCAATGCAACTCTATTGTTACCAAAAACTTTTTTTTGTTGATCACTTTTTTCTTTTTTCCTTTCTTTTTTTCCATAATAAAAATTCATTACCACAATTCAAGAAATATTGGACCTTCTATATAATTTTCAAATCTCAACAAGTAAATATTGTAAATAACCTTCAAGGTTCCAAATAGTTAAAAGTCTTTAAAGAAAAATAGGATAAAGGTTTATAATTTGAGTTTAAACAATGAAAAAGGTTAAGGCTCAACTTGGTTAAAGGTCAAATTAAGGGTATGGTAATAATCAAAGAAATAGGCTAAAGCAAATTGGTGAATCTAAGTGCCTTCATCATATCAGTGCTTCTAATTTAACAAATATAGTCTCAATATGCATAACAAAAGCAAGTTCTAGAATTATCCTACTATACATGATAATACTAAGAAAGAATAAAAGGAGCTTAAAAAGTTTTATGAAAATTTACTCTTTAGGCTTAAAAGCTCTTGAAAAAGCTAGGTATATATTTGTGTAAATAATATGCAAATTTCATTCAACTTGTAAATTTCAATGATTACGAAAAATATGACAAAAAATAACTTCATTCAACCACCATCTTCTTGCACATCAATTCAAATCAATATTTAACAACAACATATAATATTCATGGACAATCCTTAACTAATTCAAGACATTAGTTAATAAAATTTATAATCGAGATTATAATAAACTTGACGAATTTAGTTAAAAATTTAGATTTCAGTCAACCCATCCCCACACTTAAAATTGGACATTGTCCCCTCAATGTTTATAATATAATTAAATATGTAAGTGAGAGGGTGTTTGGTACTTTCCTGATTGTGGCATTTTTTAATGTTGATCTATTTGATGATGACTTATCCTTGTAAAAATAAAAGAAAAGGAAAGGATAAAAAGAAATAAAGGAAATAGTAATAAAAATAACATAATTAAAAACAATCAAATAATAAAAATGAAATAAAATATGAAAATAATATAATAAAAGAAAATCCTAAATCTTGAGCTGCCTCCTAAGGAGCGCTTGGCTAACGTCTTTAGCTCAATCTACTTCTTTCACTTAAGGTGGTCCAAATAATTCATGTGATTGTAGCCTAACTATAAGTTTCATAACTTGTAAGTAAGCTACCTGACTGTGCTTTCTACCACCCTTCTTCCTCATTTTCTTCTTTTGATTATTTTTTCAAATTTATGGCTTCTCGGGTGGGTCCTTGCATGTGGAGCTTTGTAACACTCTATCACAAACTTTCTCAGTCGTGATAGTATCCACAATTTCAAAAGGATTTTCCTTAAACTTTAGAGACTCTAAATGTAATCCTCTTATCTCCCACTCTTAGAGTTCACTTGCCTCTATCAACATCTATAAGAGTCCTAGCAGTCACTAAAAGCGGTTGCCTAAGGATAATGGATATCTCTGAGTCTTCATCTACATCCAGGATGTTGAAATCAATAAGAAAGGTGATTTTATAAACCTTGATAGGTACATCCTTGGTTATGCCCCTACAATAATGAAGTGATCTGTCAGCCACCTGTGCACACATCTTAGTCAGTGTTAGTTCACCTACTTCCATCTTTTTGCACGGAGTGTAAGGCATCATACTCATATCAGCTCCTAAATATGCAAAAGCCTTATCCACTTTAACACTACCAATAGTATAAGAAATATAAAATTCCCTGGGTCACTTTGTTTCTATAGTAGTGTTGTTACCCTGTTGGAGCTCTCCTTGATTAACACTTTACTCTCCAACTTCTTCAATTCCTCTTTGTTTAATAACTTCTCTTTTATACAGGGCAAGTCATGTCTTTAGTTGTCCTATTATATCCAGGACCTCATTCAACTCTAATTCTCTTGACTTTCTCTATGTTAATATTGGGTATGGAATTGTAGGTTGATACTCCTGATTTTCTTTAGATTATATTTACTCTACATGAGCTGTTCAATACCCCTTTTTTGATATGTAACTCTTTCTTTTTCTTCCGGAAGCTTTCCTTGAAATGTCCCACCATTTTTGTAACCAACCTTTGTCTCTTCTTTATTCTCAAATTCAGGTCATTCAGCTATCATTTCAATAAGGATTTCCATTAATTTGTCTCTAATTCTTTCTTCCTTTTCTTTTTTGTGTGAACTTCTTTTTAGTGACCTAGGTGATTGTCATTATCCTTTCCTTTAGGTTTGTTTTACTTTTGCTTGGTAAACTCCCTTTAGGTCTCTCCACTATAGATTTGACCAGTTGGTCAAATTTTATCTTTAAGTTCTGTATAGATGTTTCATTTTACTAATGTTTTGCCTTTGAAGCCCAAAGCCCAAACTAATTCCAGTAGCAGCTGAGCCATCCCTAGTTTCCTTGGTTGTGATGTTTGTGCTTGAAATCTAGATAGAGGGTTGTTCCTTTGTTGTCCTTGATTTCCTTATGAGAAGTTGGGGTGGTTCCTCCATCCTAGATTTTATGTGTTGCTATAGGGGTTATTTTGAATTCCCTAAATAGTCTATGTGTTTGGGTTGATCTGATTGATAATCTTGTCCTAGGTGATCTATCCACTATTCACTGTACAACACTCTTCCTTATGTATCCATAGTAATATTGTCTATCTTCTTGTTCAAGGCTTTCACTTGCCTCACTAGTCTCTTTACCGCGTCTACTTCGTATAGTCTAGATGGCCTATTTGTGGTTTATACTTTAGATAAGCACTACTAATAATTATTCATGGCCATATCCTCGATCAACTCTTGGG
The DNA here is from genome assembly GCA_027568895.1 of Erythroxylum shatona. Lineage (NCBI taxonomy): Eukaryota > Viridiplantae > Streptophyta > Magnoliopsida > Malpighiales > Erythroxylaceae > Erythroxylum > Erythroxylum shatona. The sequence continues at coordinate 4,277 of JAOSBK010000081.1, read as the reverse complement.
CCACTTTTGGTGTCTTGTTGTTCAACGTCCCTATAGTCATTGCATCAATTGACTGCCTCGTATTTTGACTTATCCTATTATAAAATGTTTGGATTTGCATCCACAGAGGTAATTCATGATGTGAGCATTATCAAAGCAGCTCCTTAAATTTGTCCCAAGTGTCATACAATGATTTTCCTTTAGTTTAAGAGTAAGAAAAGATGTCATTCCTTAACTTCACAGTCTTCGTAGGAGGAAAGTATTTCTCCTTAAATCTCTCCCAAGTGTCATATAATGATTTTCCTTTAGTTTGAGAGTAAGAAGATATGTCGTTCCTTAGCGTTGCAATCTTTGCAAGAGGAAAGTATTTCAAGAAAAAATTTTGCGCTGCTTGATCCCAGATGGTTAGTGACAAATGGGGCATATAATTGAGCCATTGCTTTACTTTTCCTTTCAAAGAGAATGGAAATAGATGCGATCTAATGGCATTATCATTCACTCCATTTATTTTAAAAGTATCACAAATCTCTAAGAAGTTAGAAATGTGAGCATTGGGATCCTCGTCTAGGAGTCTGTCATATTGGATTGATTGTTGCAACATCTAAATATGATTTTTTATTGCATGATAATTTTTATATAAATTAGGATGATCTATGTCATCAATATGCCAATTGGAATTAAAGAAAGTAACAAACATATGAAATTAATTGATGAAGTCTAAGATCTAGACTGTTAATTCCCCTTTCATATATTTACTTTCAAACCATATTTTATTTGTTGTTATTTAATTTGATTTTTCTTATCATTTTTAATTTTACTAGTTTAATAATATAGTTTAATTAAATCAACTCTTGAATTAATTTAGTGACTTAAGTAGTTAAAAAGTCAATAAAATTTGATAATTCACATCTTCCTTGTGGAACGAAATCTTTACTTATTATTAATTAATTCTTCTGATGTTCACATGATTTCTTTAAGAGAGAGAGAAGCTCTAGCTTCTATCTTCTTCCTACCAAGCTAAATATGCATGGCTTGTAAGTTACAACTAACTAAATCCTAGATTCTTTAAGCCCTTTCTCAATAGCCTTCTTCAATTTTCTTCTTTGCTTTCGTAGCTCATTGTTCTCTATCACACCTTCCTTTCTATGCTAGTTCGTAACATTTCTTATTTTGGTAATGTCAAAAATTTCACAACTGTTCTTGTTTCTCCCTACTCATCCTTCCACCTAGGTTTTTTGGCCTTTTTCCACCTACCCTTCTTCCTCCATTAACCCAACTATCATCCCAGAGAATCACCCTTCCCATATTAACCATTCCACCTATATAACCTAAACTTAGGTAGCTAAGATTCATGCACTAATTCCAAGCTGACTAATTGGTTTATTTTTCTATACTAATATTAAAACTTACTGCAAGTGCACAGTGTAGCTATGGCTAGCACAAGTAAGTACAGGTCGATCCCATAAGGACGATATTTACTAGTAGTTACCCTTTTTCTATTACTTAGTCTAAGAATTAGTTTTTAGTTTTTAATTAAAAATAAAAATAAAGCTAAGCAAATAAACTAAATTAAGATTAGACAATTATGAACTAAGGATAAGTAGAATACGAAGAAAGTTCAATATTAAATAGTAGTGCCTAGGTGATGAATCCCTCTAAGAATCATTAAATAATTACCCTTTTATCATGCAATTATATTATTGATTATTAGAACATGGAAATTCCTATCTAACATAATTCTCTCAGGATTATTAACAACTAATCCGTCAGTTGATTAACATAAATCTTTCTAGTTAAAAAATTTAGGATTTCATTATCGATTTATGAATTCTGCTTTTAAGTTTAACCTTAATCTAGAGGATTTATGTTGACCTATTTCTAGGTTTGCATGTAATTCCATCCAATTATAGTAGATCTATTCATACAAGAGGATTTCACAATCTCATTCATATGAAATCAAATGATGTATTAATATTCCAGATATATTACAACAAGAATAAAACTTATAATTGAATCACAATAATCAATCAATATAGTTGCATTGAATGAAAGATTAAAAAATATTGTTATGCCAAACTAGGGCTCTTCTTACCTGGACACTAAATATGTTTAATTACTAATTATAGAAATGAAATCAAAGATAAACATGTAGAAAAAGTAATAGAATGTAAAGAAATCACAATTTTAAATATCCCTTTCTCTTCTATTTAATCTTTTTACAAGTTTGGATTTTATGTTGTTATCTACTGGATCTCTTGATGTTAAATTCATGTTTTCCTCATCCCTTAATCAATCAATATTTAATATCTTTAAAAACTAAGTAATCTAATGGTAGACTTAGAAAATGTGTTCAAACAAGATACGCTCATGGGTACACTTAACACCATTCATGATCATGTTATTCCATAACTTTGCATAACATTTCATTTCTTCACTACTAAAATTCACATGCAAAATCATAAATCAAAAAACTTTTCAAGGTTGTAATGTGGGTAAAGTTAAGGTGAGATGTATCTGGGTTAAGTAGCATGAAAGTCATCAAGGCTAGTGAAGCAAAAGTAACACTCAATATATTATCAAGTGCAAAAGCCAACATTCACTCACAATTGTGTACATCAACTATGATGAATGCAAAAACAAGTTTCATAACTCAAAGTCGAGCTCTCATATATAAACCACATAAAGTATGTACCAATCTGAAGGGATCACTCATACAATTGATGACAATACATTGAAACCACAAAGAGTGACCCTTCTAAATCAACATCTACCTTATATTCAACATACTCAAATAAATGTTGTCTCTAATTTCTATTATTTTTAATTGCCTTCATAACTTGATTTTGATTACAAATCCTTGTGTTTTGATATAAATGTGAGATTAATTGAGTGAAAAGGTGTGAATATTACATGAATGTCAATTGGGTTATTTTGTGAATTTTTCATTAAAACACCAAAATCGTGTAATTTTTGCATTAAATGTTATGTCACCATCGTGCAAGGTGGTGTGGTGATTTTATGTCACCATCGTGCATGGTTAATGCAAGGGGTGACAAGGGAGTCACGACTATGACTTCCAATACATGGGTGTGCAAGGGGATGTCACACCCATGAATCCCCATGTATGGGTGTGCAAAGAGATGTCACACCTGTGACTCCCCATCCATGGGTGTGCAATGGGATGCCACACCCGTGACTACCCATGCATGGGTGTGCAAGGGGATGTCACACCTATGACTCCCTATACATGCTCGTGATAAGTTTTAACATTAATTATGGCTCTCATAATGTGAGGGCACGTAACCCTAAACCTAAAGAGTGTAATAAAAGGAAAGGAGGGTGGCGACTGATGATCATTCATTCACTATTTCATTGGTTCACTCACAGAGAGACTCAGACAAAGGGGAGGCACTGAGAGATAGAGAAGAAGAAGATAAATAAAAGAAAGAATAGAGAAAGAAAAAAGAGTGAATCAGGACAAAGAGTAAGATAGCAGAGAGGTGGAAGCTTGGGAGAGGTGGAAAGCGAGACTTGGAGCTAAATCCCATTCAACTTAAACAAAGACTTGTCTAGGGAAGAAGCTGAAGCAGAAGGCGATAGCCAAAGCTAGAAGCTTGAGAGGGACTAGAGATCTCCACGACTCTTCATCCGATGATTTGCTTGCCTATTCTATCTCTCCCTTATTGCTTTGTTTCTTTCATTCTACTATTTGTTATTAACTGACTTATACTCTTATTAGTTTAGCAGACTATTATTTGTTTCTTTTGATAATCCATTTGGTATTCAGTATTTTATTATTGCTTTAACACTTTTGTTGATAGTAACATGTGATTAAAGTGTTTAATGATGATGAACGTGGTGATATCCGTGATAGGCTGATCTCTTTTCTTGAGAATTAATGTAACTATTTAGTTGAGTATGCACGATTATGTTACAAATATTTTGTCTTATTTATTGCCGTGGGTTTTAAACTGAATGGATGTAATAGAATGGTTAAACTTTGCATCATTTTAGTTTTAAATGAAGATTTGAGAGTTGAAGTTTAATACATATCGTGAAACTATGGACACTTAGGCTAAGAGCTAGAAATGTATTAATTTAAGTGGTAATTGGTAGTTAGGTTTCATTATTAATTCGTATAGTAACTTGTTAAATACGAAAGTTAGACTAGTTCACTATTTGAATCAATTTAGAACCTAATTATTAATTTTAGTAAGACAATGATTGAGCCCAAGTTTATCTTATTAATTGGCTACACTTTCATAACTGTTAATGCACTTTTTGACTCTTAATTCACG
>JAOSBK010000079.1:8699-54223 GCA_027568895.1 Erythroxylum shatona | reverse complement strand
TCTGTATATTACCAACGACTAAAAGTGTTAACCGTCAGTAAATATATAGACAGTTAGATGAATCCGTTGGTGAGTCCACTGTGTCTGTATATTTACCGATGGATATGAATGTACGTTGGTAAATTTATCAATGATCTATTTAACTATGCATTTGTCTGTCGGTAAATTCTGTCGCTGAATTAGATTTCCGACGGAATACTAACATTTTTTGTCGATAATTGTCGTCGCTAAACTACCTTTTTCTTATAGTGTTGTTTCATAGTCTCGAATGTCAAAGATTAGATAAAGCTCGTCAATCCCCGCGCGATTACGCTATTAGAACTTAAAGGTCTAACAATTAGCTTGTGAATCTTACTAAAGAACTAGCTTTCTTATGAACCCTTTTCTGTGAAGTGTAAGAAGAATCAAATCATCAATAGTTTTCTAGTTGTACAAAAGCTTTCTCAATCATTTCGAAGTTGAAAGGTGTAAGATGTAAGAAGGTACCTCATAGCTTGGTAATACATTAGGGTATAAACTAGAGCGAGTTGGAGAGTCTTTAGAATCCATAGGTAAGTTGCGAAGGGCTTGAATAATCATTGGTGAATCTCAGAAGTCATATTGTGACATTCTGTCTCTTGCTCATTTCCCTGAGGTTTGATGTCAAAGAAATTCGTAAGCTCAAGTCAAGATTGTGGCCTTTCCCTTCTATCATCGGGAAAGTAAACGTAGAGGGAGAGAATGACGAACCAAACAAGTGATTAAAGCAGGATTTATATATAAAATTGTTGCCCTGAAGTTGGCCTAGCTATTTGACGAACTCCAAGTTTTCATCCAGCACACTGAAACTTGTATAATGTCACTTGGAATAAAACAAATTAAAAAGAAAAAGGAAATGGAGGAATAATTTAAGAACTGCTAAATTATTAACATATGTAATGAAACAAGAAATGTTTTTATTCATTATCATCATATGTGTTTTTTGAATATGATTTTGCAAGTACAATGAGTAGTTTCCTTTCCTCTCTCAACTTCACACTCTTCGACTCTTGTTCTTTCTTTCTTTCGTTCCCTTTTTGTTCTCAATCTCGCTGGAATAAGTAGTTAGTTATAGAACTAATCTTGATGGCAATTAAGCAGTTATACTCTCTTTAAATAACATAAGAAGGTGGCTTGGGCAAGCCTTTGACCGCACCACAGAGCAAAGCGTTGTCAGGAATGTTGTACTCATCCCTGAGAGAGCGTTCTGGAGATAACACACTGATATAGAGTTGTTGGCCAAGGTAGGTCCTTTCCCATATCTCTGATCTCAGGTTCCACATTCCAGCATTATCGAATGTCAGTAGAATTGCTGCCCATGATTTTGGGAATACCGGCACTGTGTTCCTGCTCACAGCATCCAAAAGATTGTAGTTCTTCCTCTTCTCAGGCGTCCATGTCCCAGGCTCCACACTGCATGCATGTATGTATGTATGCCAATTCAATTATTCTTAAACACAACCATTTACTATATATAATGTATTTAATTTTATATCTTGTCTACTTACGCGACTGCAAAAAATGAGTGACCAGCCAAGTGATAGGTCTGAATGCTCTTCTCCGGATTCTCCACGATGATCTCCACAAAGGTGCGGAAGGTCACGTTCAGGACGTTGGGCTGTGATACGATCTCACCAATCTTAGCTGGGGGGTCATCTGGTATGACATCGTACTTGAACACCTTGTCTGCAATTCCATAGTATTCTGCAAGCTTGAGTGGAGTTGGTGGATCTACGTGAGAGACGCCATTGAATGCATAACGAAGCTTGCCACCTGATCTGTTCACCGAGCTCACCAACTTGATGGTGCGAGTAATGTTGATGGCTCCGTAGTGGAAAGAGCCCTGAGGGTTGGGCCTGGCAGCACTGGCCGTTAGGTTCCAACGGAATGAGCGGAACTGATTGAGAGACCATGCCCATCCAACAGGTGCCTCCGGTATCTCCGATGATGCTGGACCTTTTCCATTAGCGTAACGAACGATACCCTTGCTCGTGAGCACTTTTTTGGTAAATCTGGTTGAAGCCACCATGTAATAGTCCTTTGGTTCTTGGTCCGCGGTCACAAGAACACCGTAGCACTGCCCGACATGGACATCAAGTGACTCGTACAAATTCTGCTGAACGTGAGATCCCTCCATCTCCACAAGCTTCAAAGGATGTCCTTGGATTCTGAAGTTGAGGGATGTCTGAAGACCCGTATTGCAAATCCTGTACTTGTAAGTCTTTCCAGGCTTCATGGTGAAGAGAGGCTCATCTTTACCATCACCCTTGGCGACTTTACCATTGATCAGAACACCTTCAGGTCTGCCAATGGATCGTCCACTGTCAAGGAACTTCCTAAGAGTGCTGTGGCTCTTGGTGTACCAATCATGAATAATCACAGTGTAGTCATCCTCAGGATCTGCATATGGCACAGGTATGAGCAGACGACTGTTGATATGGAGCCCTCCAAATGCACCAGCTGCCCTCTGCATTCCCGTACTTGGGTAGTACATATAGCTTCCTATTTGATCTTTCACTTGGAATCGGTAAGTAAAGTTGGTTCCTGGTTGTATCGGGCAATTTGTTCCCAACACTCCATCTTGCCATGAGTTCTTCCTCTGCTGTACGCCAGTCCTGCATGCAATCGAGCAGCCATTGATGGAATTAAGATTCTTAGGAACAAACAAAGTAGCTATATATACCCTATATAGGCTGGCAGGGTAGATAACGGACGTACCATGTTATAAGGAAAGGCTCATCAATGTTATTGAAGACATTGATGACAATGTTGTTATTACTGGTGGAGTTGATAACGGGTCCAGGGAACTGATTGTTGATGAGAATGACTTGTTGAGGAACACCTAGAGGAGAGAGCGTGCCATATGTGATGTTCCATGTAAAGAACAAGTAAGGGTCTTCACCTCTGACCCCAAGCATTGCCCCTGATAAGAGGCACAGTAATACCATTAACACCCCTACCATCTCCTTCAAATCTTACTCTTAGGCCTTAGCCCTTGATTCTTCTTCTTCTTCCTATTCTGCTGCTACTACTACTACCTATTACGTTTTTGCCTAAACCAAGTAATTGCTGTACGTTAATTACATGTCCTAACAATGGTTGAAGAATAGCTGTCTGTGTATTCTTCCCTCGTAATCCTTTATATAACAACGAGAGTTACTTTTCCGGTGAAAGACAAGTTGCAGACCATTCGCCACCTCGAAATTCTGGTGGGTATTCCTTCCATTGCGCACGCCCTTACACTTCTTATCACTACTTTGAAGTTTGACCGCTACAAAATCTCCAACCTTTTAACTCATTTCTCCCACATGATCACCAAAACTTCATGTTCCCACAACACAACCCCTTCAAGCAACATTAACATACATGTTCGTTCGTTCTTAGAACTTGCCACGAATTTTGGGCACCTTGTCTCACTATTAATAAGAAGAGGTCGCCCTTTTTATAGACAAAAATGATCATTTGTGAAGTTAAATATATATTCTTTCAATCGTGGATTATTCAATTATTATGTATATTGACCAACTAACTTGTGCATATAAGAGTAAAGTTGAAGAACGCTCCATATAGTATTATTAGATGGGTACATGGTTATGTCATCGATGGCAAATAACAAGTTGGATGAGCCATGCATGTCTCCAGTGTAAATTGGCATAAAGTAATATAATTAATGACAATGGACTTAAATTAATCAATGCATGTTTTTTAAGTCGGAAAGAATGATTCATTTTTATCTTTTGTTGATGAATTTTAGGGTCCAGATGAGTCATTAGTTCAATGTAAAGATCATATTGCACGCAAATACGTTGTAAAGCACTAAAAGAGTGCAGAAATCGATAAAACAAAATGGCTCATTATAAAGAACAGAAAGTTCATCAATGAAAGAAAATTAATGTACTTTCCATTAGAGGCCACTCTAGCCCAAGGAGGAGTTACAATCAATATATATATATATATATCAACTTGAAGTACAAGATGATCTCGAACTTATTACACAGTTTTCAGGATAAAGTAGACCGCAATCATAGTGAAAAAAAGTCCTATCGTTACTCCAAAATTTTTCTTGCCTAACTTAATTAGCAGAAGGAAGATCAATGGCTTAAAACATATTGATATTCACAGCCATGACAACTGATTACCTGCATCAGAAGCTAAAGTCTTGAAGCTAGACAAGAAGATCTTTATTAAAAATCTGACAAAAAGGGTCGCACACTATCAAGCTGACAAATACAAGTTATATCTTGTTCGTTTCTTCTGTTATTCCCTATTTGAAGAGACAGAAGAATCTCCCAACCCTATATGTTCATTAACAGATGAATCGGATTATTCTGGACTTAAAATAGGATAAAGAAGCAAGAGAATAATTTATGCCGGAAACAAGCAAAGACTAGTTACAACCTTAATCACACCTATTTGCAGAACCAAGGAAACCCCTTGACAACATTAGCATAATCTTCTGTTCCATGAAACTAGAGGCATTAAAAGCTTCTTTTATTCAGATAACCCCAATCACCAGCACTCATCTTTGAGGGGGATCCACAGTCCTAACATTTGCACCCGTCATTCCTTCAATCCGATCTTTGGTTATCTCCACAAAGTGTCCCACTATCTCATGAAACTGCTTTAGCCCAGACAGCGGGAGAATTATAGAGGACCTATCAGAACCAGCAACCTGCAATTTTTGTGTCATTAAATCAAAGGACAAGAAGCCTACAGATCAATGAAAGAAAAAGATGAATCTATCCAATCATCAACCTCACTTAAGACACACCTCAGAAATCCGCAGGAAATGACCTCTATTGTTTCTACCAAGATCAAAGAAGAATCTCTTCTGATCAGCTCTGATCACTTTTGAGACCCCGATGCCACCAATTTCTTCCTGTGCTGGCAGTTCAACAGGTCTGTCCACATTCAATTCAGAAGCTGAAGTGGGTTGACTACTATCTCCAGTTATAAACCCAGCCCCAACGTCATCAGAAAGACCAACCAAACACTCTGAAGGTTCTGAATTTTGCTGCTTTGGTGTGCACACAACCAAGTGGACCCAAAAAAATGCAAAGTAAGACCCTGTAATTAATCAGAAAAAGGCTCTTCCCAAGGAAATAATGGAGAACTACATGGAACTTTTAAGAAACCTGATTGGGCAACATGAAAAGTCTTGATGCTTCATTGATGTCCGCTAAAATATTCCTGAATGCTGCCCATCCTTCATCTTGGGAACTGCCAGCAGGCACGATGATGGTGCTACGGTTTCTGCTAATAGAAGCTTCAGACACCTGCAAATATGTAATAATGGCATCTATAAATGATGATATAGGTAAAAAAAAATCACGCCTTCCAAAATCTATTCTCCAGGAAAAGTTCTTTATCATGAGAATATTGCAAAGACTGTTCTCCTGATAGCTGAAAAGATGCCTTATCATCATATCAGCAGTCTAATACAAAGGTGTCGAAGTTGACTGAAACAGCATGAGCTAAAAGATTCCTAACCTCAAAGAATTGCCACCACACTTCTCATAAGATTTCTGACAGAGGCTATCATAGTTCTTGATGAGTAAGCTTCTACACCAGCCCTCCCAAGTAGTATGTCACACAATTCTCAACTTTGTCAATTTGTATCCAAGGGCAGAAGCCCATAACTGTATCTATTTGTAGTTATACCCCCATATATTGGAATTTGGTGAAAGGATCATTCAAATGGCTTAAAATTTGAATATAAAGAAGGTCAACAAGGAATAAGACAAAAAGCATTACACAGGTGTCCCTAAGTATCTAATAATTGATATTGTACATTCTTTTGTTGAAACTCTTAATGTTAGCAACAATAAGAGGTTGCTAACATTAACACGCAAAGCAATTAGCATAAGGTAAGATGGACCTTCAAGTAGAAAATAAGTAAATATGCTTGCATGAAGTGTCAAAATATAAGGTAAGTGGATGCTCTAACAAAGAATTTCTCCCGGACTCCAAATCTAAAAACACAATTCAGCTCCATAACATACTAGAGAAAGTGTTAATTGACCAATAATAGGAAATGAAAATCAAACATTTAACCATTTCCCTTAAACAAAGATAAAGATTGGATGATCCAACGGCAGAAGAGATTGGAAGCATGAGCGAAACATTTGGAATACAAATATCTTGGTAAATATTCAATGTCACAAGTAGATAACATATAATTGAGTACAATATGGAAAGAGTAATGCACATAGGACAGCAACCTACAATTGTCAAAGACTACATTTTAAAATGGTGCAACACAGATCTCTTTCATCAAATTGAAACTTCTTTATGTTGTGGCAAGTCACTTAAGATTCAATAAAAACAATATGATAGGAGAATATACTCAGTTTGGTCATTTTGTAGTTGATAATTATTCCATAATTTTAAGAAAACCTCATACCTTTTAATTAGAAATGGCTCTAATGTCTCATAGATATGGGAAATTTTGCTCGAGGAAAATTACTAGAAAAGAGGTGATCTGGTTTTCTGTTCGAATAGTATTAGGAAGCAGACTGAGATCAGGTTAATCATTTGGAAAAAGTTAGTTAACAAATGGGAATACATTTTGGATGGAACCTGTAACACATCAAACTAATCTCTAAATACACTTCACCTCCAGCACTATTATTCACTATCCGACTCCAACATGAGCTGTAATTGCATTAATGTCATTTCTGGCTTTCACGCTACTACAGCTTTATTCCTAAAAGCCTATAGGTTAAGTTCTTATCACTATTAATAAGCCTTGGTCAAGGAGTTTGAACAAATACAAGAGAAACATATTCTTTGAAGAGCATAGTAGCTTGGATCCTCATGAAAATTTAAAGCTGTGATGCTACAGCTGCAGAAATAATGTACATGTTATTTCTTAGGAATCTCTCCTAAATACATCGCAATTTACCTAGTACACGCAACTTCCATTGAAAGGGTGCAGCTGTTAAATTCTATGCACTAAAAAGGGACTGATTAAAACGGAAAAGTTTCAGGACATGGCAGTTTATTGCATAGAGATATATTAAACCAATCAAACTTCTGGATGTATGAACCAATGCAGACAGCAAACAGTTAAATGAAGTCTTCTATTCAACATTTGATCCTGCTGTAACCTATAATTGCTAGGACAATGAAGTAAGAGTGCAAAGCTCAAGGGCAAAAGTCAATACAACGACCAGAAAAGAAAGAGGAGGGGAAAAGGAAGGGATCTGAATAAGAAACCTTCAAGAAGCGGCCCCTTCTGTTTTCACCGATGTCAAAGTAGAAAACCTGTGGATTGTAAAACGAAAACAGAAAAATAAAGGATTAAGAGATGCAAGAAACTGAAATTAGAGTTAAAATTTCAAGAGTTAGGAGGAGCGAAAGAAGAAATTGCCTTGGTGTCGAGCTGCAATTCCTTGCTGAAGAGGTCCTGATCACCGGAATTGACATAGTAATTGAAGAGATCCAAGAACCAAGAAATGCCGGAGAAGGGAACGATGATGGTGGACCTGGTAGCGGAAGTTTTCTCGGAGATCTTCAAGTAACGCCCACGAGGATTCTCTTTGAGATCAAAGTAGAAGAGTTTATGCTCCACCTGCAGCGTCTTGCACATGAGCTCTACATCATTTCCTCCGCCTCCTCCTCCTCCTCCACCACCACCACCACCACCAGAATTCCCTTCCATTTTATCAAATTCAAATACAATCTTCGTTCACAAGAATAAAATAACTTAACCAAATCAATCACACTTTCCTGGTTGACTTGTAAAACTTGAAAAAAGGAACCAAATTTCAAAAGTGGTTGACAAAGTAATTGTCTTTGTGTAACCACCAACAACAACCAAAAAAGGAGTGGAAGGCGCGTGGATCTTATAAGTAGGGCATTGGATTGAGGAGCTTCATTGATTCTGAGTGAGTCAACTAGTACATGAACAACAAATGAATTGAAACTCGTCTTAGCACTGAATTTAGGGTTTGTGGGTGAGGTGATGTATACATAATACAATACGAAAATGGAGGGGGCTCATCTTCTTCACGACCATTTACTGTTTTTTTAATTATATTTCTGAAATAAAGAATAATGAATGTAAAGGGCCAAGGCCCATAACAACTGGGCCTAAAGCTTCTGTTCAGATATATATGGAAAAAGCAAAAACAAAATGGACTTAAATCAGAGCTTTTGCTAATCGTTCGTTGGTTTTCTCTGAATCTCCGGTAGATCTTGAGAGCGCGTAATCAGATCCCTGCATCCACTGCTGTACTTCTTCTTCCTCTCCTTCTTCTTGAATGTTTGTATACTAACTAATTCTAATTTTACGATAGTTATCTTGTTCTCCGATTCAGGTTAGTTCTTTACTTCGTTCTCTGTTCATTTGGATTCTAGGTCTCTTACTTCTAATTTACATCTTTATTCATTACGAACACAAATCTTTTGATTGTTGAGATTCATTTTCGTTAATTGGATGAATTACTGTGGTTATTTCTGGGTGTATAATTCTTTTTATTTTACATCAATTTATTCAGCGCAAAGAAAGATGATAGAGGAAGGAAGGAAGATGGAGGGTGTATTTGTTGGGATATTTGTTTTGGCAAATCTTCCATTCCTTCTGGCTTTTCAATCCACGGTGCCAGCTTTCCTTTGGTCTCCTCATCTCCCCCGAAATCAGTACGCTAAACTACACGCATTCTTAATTTTATTCTCTTTTATTTGCTATTTTGCTTCCCTTTTCTAATTCTTATGGTAATTTTTGATATTATCATGTTCAAAGCTAATGCCATGATAAAATTTTAAATCTAATACACCAGTGAAACATATTTGTTGATCAAAACTAAAGCCATTAATTGAGCTTGCGATTACCATAAGAAGGAAGAAGATTGTGGGATAATATAACTTCAATGTCAAAACATATTATGATGATGCTGCTTTGACTTCAGTACTAGCATTATCTGGTAAATTTCATTTGGATTTAAATTATTGCATTGTTTAATGAGTAGGATCTATTGGCCAAAAATCATCAGGACAGTTTATTTGTCAAATATGAGCCCATTGGTAACACTTGAACACACATTCAAAAATGTTTTTGATGGTTTTGAGCCTTATCAGTGGCCCTCACATGCAAAAATGTTTGAGGCTTGGAGCTTGTTCTTTTACCTACTGTTTCTTACATTGCTGAAAACCGTAAGGGGCTTCTTTTTTCGTCATGTATACTACTGCTTGTAGCATGTGTTGGTGTCATATCGCTGATAAATAACAATTTGCTGATATGCTTTATTTGCTCCATAGTACTTACCTTTATTAGCATTTTTGATTGGGTATATACTTTAGCTTTTAGATTTTCTTTTCTTTAAGTTCATGCCTGAAATTGATGTTTAATATTTCACTACTCCAATTCCCTACAGATTGCTTAGTAATAGTATGGATGAAGCTGTGAATTATCAGACATTTTCTCCTAAAGATCTTGCCAAGTCTGTTCTATCTGAAGGGGGATGGTCTAACTTACTGGTTCGAAGCTTTCCTCTAAAAGCTTTTTTCCCTAGTATTGCTTACATGTTTTCTCTTGAAGCTTTTGAATAGAGCATATATGTGTTCCTTTATTTCTTTAATCTTCTGTTTTATCTGTTAGGCTGTTTTTTGCTTATTCCCTCTTATTCTTCTCACCATGCAGTGCTCTAAAGAAAATCTTCAGCAGCCTTTGGATCTGGCTCTTGTTTTTGTTGGTAGAGAGGTAAGAACTTTGAGGCTCAAGTTCTTTTCCCTCCATCCCCATCCTCCTATTTCCTGCGTAGAATGCAGTTAAGTCTTCAATGGGCTTGACCACTGCTGGCACAGTGGCACTTGTCTTCACTATGGTTATCTTACTACAGCTAATCAAGTGATGATAATGAATAGATAATCGGGGTATAAATGTTATCAGAATATTTTGTCTCATAACTGCTATGGTTTTTTATTTAGATCGGCATGAATGAATGGTATAATTTCTGACCCCTTTTGTTTTAACCTTCACTTTTGCATTGGTGTAGTTAATACATGAGAGGGAATACAACATGGGCAGATATTTTCTGTTTTCTGAATTCATTTCATTGATTGCTTGACATTTCTTATTTGTAGCTGCATTCGTCGGACCTTTCTGCAAACAAGAATGCAGATCCCGCTCTTGTTAACTTGCTCAAGGTAACTAGAGTATGTGCTATTATTGGGCTTTCACACTAGTGTTCAGACAGTAATTACATCCTAATTTGCATTCTTATAGATGGTTTTTTGTGCTCTGGTTAGGCCTCATTTAAAAGATCTAATTTCTCTATGGCATTCCCGTATGTTGCTGCATCTGAGGATGAGAGAGTGGAGAGTTCATTGTTTGTGGGGTTTGCTGAAACTTGTGGGCAGGATTTGGTGGTTGGTAACATTGCTTTCTCTGATTCCTGCTCTGTAGACGGTGAAAACTTTAAAAAACTTGCAGACCTGGATGCAGTTCATGTAAGTTAAGTTGACATATTAATAAACGATTGCTAGAATTTCTGTCATGTCAACTGTCTTACAGTCTTTTATCTATAAAAAACAGGACTATCTGACTTCTAGGAGGAGAGAGATGTCAAATGGGCCAGCTGATCTCATTGTCTTCTGCCACAGAGGATCAGAGTACTGGAAAGGATATGACCAGAAACAGAGTGAACGTGTGTTAAAGTTACTTGTTGTTTTTGTATAAAAAACTTCCTTTTTCCCTGGCTTCTTTGTCTAAGAGATTCATGCTGATATTTCTTGCACTAAATTTGCAGGTGAAGTTTTCTTTGAGCTTATCAGTTCTGTAGAGATGTCCCATGCAAAATATTCGGTGCTCTATGTTTCAGATCCCTTTCAATCAATCAGATATCCTTCTTCTCGAGAACTAGGAAGGTTTCTCATCGAAGATTCTAGAGGAAATGGATCACTCAATTCCACCGTCTGTGATGAAGTTTGCCTGATCAAGTCATCACTGCTTGAAGGGGTTTTAGTCGTAAGTACTTGTTTAACCTTCCATTTGCATCTGGCTGTGTGTTTAGCGGTGCACCTTGCATCAAACTAGGCAGATAATTCTCATATGATCTTTTCATCTGTGAGGTCATGTTCATGGAAGGTGGTCTGAGCTTGATGTTGTTTAGGTATATTTGTTATCTTTGAGAAGAGTACCGTCATAACTACCAAATGTAGAGGAGGAAATTGAGATTAGGAGCAAGAAATACATGTTGAACGAAAGGAAGGAAATAAACAAATGATCTTATAACTTCTGTTATTTTATGTTATTCACCTAAGCTGTTAGAAAGTAAATCGAACCGTATCTTCATCACCTACTGTCAGGAAGATGACTTGGCAAAAACTTCTCAGTTTTGGACAAGATTCACCGATTACCGTTATCATTATATTTTATTCATTAGTCAAGTATTTTTGTGAAGTGACATTGGAGTCTAAAAAGATAGGAAGTTTGGTTGATCACATTAGCATTCTAGTTGACATCCTGAAAGAACTAGCGAGCCTTCAATAACAGATACTTCTAGCCGCTCGTAACAGAGAAAATCTTACTGGGGAATCCTAGTTTATTTCTGATATCATTTGCCATAGTGATATCAGTTTATTTCTCAACGGCTGACTGACCAACTCTTTGAGCACTCGAGTAGTTTAATATCTAGGATATATTTGTCTTTTATGTGTACTTGCTCTATCATTCATATTAAATGTTCAATGATAAACTAATCTTGTGGAGCTACATTTGCTGCTCCAGGGGGTGGTTTTGCTTATCATATTAATAGCAGGACTTTCTTGTATGATGGGAATTGACACTCCGTCGAGATTTGAGGCACCACAGGAGTCTTAAATGTGTTGTGGGGCTGAAGCATCATTTTTTGGTACCAAGTCTTCTATGCGATGCAGGATTGGAAATGATTAGTTGTAAGTTATGTAGTCGCACTGGAAAAGATGTAGCCTTGTATGTGCCAATGGGTAATAATGGGGTTTCCGATAGCGTTATGTGATGTATGCCTACCGAATATATTGTTCTGTTAAAGAAATTTGTTTACTTGGACAAGGTTTCACGGTAAATAACTTCTTAGCTGTACAAAAACATTTTCAACTTTCCAAGTTTATGTGGTTCGGCCATGACTTGAGAATAAGTTACAGAAAGAAACAGTACTAACATTCATTAGATCAGACAAACTGTACAAAATTGGCTACCAATGTTTAATTTGGTTTAATTTGGTTTTATTGGCTACCAAAACAGTACTAACATTCTTATGGATTAAAGAACTTTTCTAAGCAAAGCGGAGTGAGAAGTATACACACAGTGTAAGAGAAATTTAGCATGATTGATACAGTTATCCTTGAACATGCATTGTTGAAGATTCTTACCAATGTTCACTCTCTCGTCTCAATTCAGGGCTACTCTCAAATTTTTATTAGCATAACACGTCTCATGGGATTTTTCCTTATTCCCTCATCAATGTTCCTTTTCTTTCATGAAAATTCACATGCCAAGCATTAGTCAAAAGTTGTTAATACTTGCACGATTTCACATCTTAAACAGAGGAGTCTTAAGACTAGAAACCAATAGTAACATGTACCCATAAGGATGTATAATAGTTACAATTTCTACTCAATTATGCAATAAAAGTTTTCATTATTTGATTCATATTACTCTAATAACAGACCTATGATGGAAACAAATAGTGATATTGACAAAAGTAAGTTCATACTACTATTTAAGGGCACCAATGATGATGATAAGAATGAGTATCCAATAGTGATAAGGAGAGCATTGAGTGCTCTAGTGAGAAGATGTGGAACTACAAATGAAAAACAAAAAGGTTTGCATCTTTCTTCCAAATTTGGCAAAAAGAATTGGCATGAATGCCAAGAACAGAGATTATTCTGTTTAACCAAAGGGCAGCTACAATAATAACCTTGTCACACGGTAAGCAATAAAGATCATGTAATCTTAACCAGGAAAATTGAAAATTAACATAAGGTCTAACCCAAATCATATTCAGGCACAAACGGACATCTGGAGTGTAATGTCGCATAGTGGAGAAGCAAGTGGATGACCATAGAGATGTTCATGTTGAATCAGACAGGAACCCCTAGCTCAGAAATCTTCAGGATCCGTTTGTAAAGTGCCATCCTCTGTTGCTTCAGAACTGATGCCATTGAGGCAACCTAATAAATGAAACAAAGACAACAGAGAGCTATAAAACTGTCAATCAGCAAAGTACACTAAAGACAACCAATATGTCAAATGTATGAAAAGCCCACCTCAGCTCTAAGTTTTAAAGCCTCCCTTCCAGGGATTTCACGAAGCTCATCCATCAAATCTGATAAAGAGAGCAAGAGATATAGAAGCATTAATATTTGACTTTGATCAGTATCCCCTGCTACTTTTTCTGTATACATCATATCTCTTGCTACTATTACTGTTTGCAATCATACAGATAGAAAAGGCATATTTCAAGAACATCTTTTTTTTTTCTATCCATATCCACAAGTAATCTTTACAGTGCTTGATCGTGGCAACTCATCAATAGTTGCACTTTCCAACACTTTGTTCACATTATTAGAAAAGCCAAGGGCATAGAAGGTCGTAACCTTGGCAAGTCAACAAGGCCAAACCTTATTGATCATCAACCTCATCAATAAGGCATTGTTCAAGACTAATGATCCACACGACCTACCATCCCTTCCACAACTGCCTAAAGGAAAAATGTCTAGTGCACATACCTACAGCTTTAGTTTCGACCTTATAGACTGACTTAGCAAGACGATGAATGTGACTTCCAGCATCCCTACAAACATTAGTGAATAAACAAACAGGCAAAACTGAAATTAGTGTGGTGTGTAAAGAGAAGTTATATCATTTACATGAGTTCCTGTTGACCATGTTTCATATCTTTTTCAGCAAGAGCTGCTCGCTCAACCAATTTCCTACTCTCCTTCTTCATTAGTTCAACTGAAAGGTTAAACTCTTTTACATTCTTTTCAGCTCTAAGAAATTGGGCCTGTGCATAAAAATTAGAATACAAATTATATGGGAGGAACAGCCTTCAATACAAACAATGGAGAATTGAGGAAAATAGGCTTTCAATATAGAAAATCTATGAAAAGTTAAATTGCAAGGCGATGGTATTTCCTGTAGTACCTCCTCACTTTGAAATCGACCCAATGTATGTCGAAATAAAAACCTTCTTGGTCCTGCAGCCAAACCATTAAGATCAGCTCACCAAGGATGCATGGTATTTCTCGTTTTGGATTGTATCTTTGTCAAACGGTAATTTGAAAGATGGAATTGAATTAAAGAACATAATCTTCTACTAATTTGAAGAATTAAAACAAAACAATTAAGCATCCACCCTGTTTAGTGAAGAAATGACTGCTCTAAACAAGGTATTCTCTATGAGAAATGGCGGGAGTGGGTGAGCTTTTAGTGCAGTGAAATGGTCAAAACGAAAAGAAGAATACCCCTAAAAAGGAGGAAACTTGCTGCCAAGGTAAACCCAACAGCTGCAGAAGGATGTTCCCTGGCAATAGTCAACTCCTCTGAGAATCAGACAAAGAAAACGACTGAGGGTCATTAGTGGTTCGAAGCTTTCAATAACAAAAGATAAGAAAGATTTGTACTTTATGGAACAAGGATAGGCAATGGGGGTGGGTTTATTACCTTTGAGCTTGGAGAAGAAGGCATGTTCATAGGAATTGAAGTGAGAAATGGCCAAAGGAAGTTTATCCTTTTCGACAGAAAGGGAAAATGAGCAATACAATAGAAAACAAGAAGAAGAAGAAGAAGAAGAGATACAGAGAAGAGTTATACCCGTAAAGAAGAGAGCAAAGAGGAAGAGTGGAGATGAAAGCTACGAGCAGAATTAATTGCAGAGTCTTTGGATTGGATCACCGTTCTCTGCAGATCCTCACCCCACCACTTGTCTCCTCTTTCTTCTTCTTCACTTCTAGTTCCCATCTTTCACCTTGTCCTTGTGCAATCGGAACGAGCAGAACGAAGAACGTTAACTGTTTATCATTTATAGATCATAGATTTGTATTTGAAGTTAGATTAGGCCCAATCCAAATCATAATTCACCTGGATTTGATACTTCTTCCATTTATGGGCTTTGATTGGCCCAAATTCCATTCTTTAATTTCGTTTCATTACATATTTGATAGTACGATACGATGGGTGTTGCGATTGTTCATAGGATCCGATTTCAAATGCCAAGAACAGAGTAGTTTCCTCGATCACCACACTTGAATTGAAGACACTAGAGACAGGGAAGGGTGATCTAAAGGCTGGTATGTGTGTATGATGTTTTGTGGAGAATTGAAAGATCGGATACACAGTTGGATCAGAGACTACGACAGGCTTCAATTCTTGGCTCTAATCCTCCTTTATATTCAGGTGAAATTTCCATTTACGCACATATATGTTATACCGTCCTTTTGTGTGTGATAGTTTGGGATTGATGATGTTGTTGTGTTATTACAAAATTGTAGATAGGGTGCGCATTGATTGGATCTCTAGGGGCGTTATACAATGGAGTACTGGTGATAAATTTGGGAATCGCATTGTTCGCTTTGGTTGCGATTGAGAGTAGCAGTCAGACTTTGGGCCGTACCTATGCCGTTCTTCTCTTCTGCTCCATTCTCCTCGACATTGCCTGGTTTATCCTCTTCTCGCGTAATATCTGGTATATAGTGGAAACAACAGGAGACTACGCATTAATAACATTTTATGTTCCATTATTATGCTTTTGCTCATCTCTTCTAACCAAGTAAATCCAATTCTTTCTGTGTGCCTGTAGGGAACTTTCCTCCAAGACTTATGGGGCTTTTTTCATTTTTTCAGTCAAACTCACTTTGGCTATGCAAATTATAGGCTTTTCCGTTAGGCTATCTTCGTCATTTTTGTGGGTTCAGATTTATCGATTGGGTGTTTCTCATGTAGAAACTGTGCCTCCTCGAGAAGCAGATTTTGACTTGAGACACAGTTTTTTAAGTCCCGTAACTCCTGCTGTAGCTGGACGTTTTTCAGATTCTGATGTTGTTGTAGGAGGCTCTATTTATGACCCAGATTACTACTCATCACTTTTTGAAGATGGTCAAAACACTGGGTGTCTACGAGAAGTAAGCTATCTGTAACTTGCACCTAATCCAATTGTTCCTTTTTTTTCCGGCTACTCACATGCTTTCAACTCTTTATTCATATCATATCCTATCCGTTGATAAATTTGTTAATTACTTACTGTTTTTAGTTTGATAGAATGGTTGGTTTGTGGGGTTCATGCTGAAATTGAGTGGGAAGAGGAGTTGATTTTTGTTGTCATGGTTTGTTGGATACCCTCAAAAGTAATAAGATGATAGGATGTCTGTTGCTCCATGCATAGCATCTGTGATTTCTCTTTAACTGTGTGAAATTTTGGATGACATTTAAATAACAATAAAGGGGCGAATGCAACCATACATTTGTTGTATGCTATTTGTGTAGATGAGTAGTTTCTTTCTCCCTCTCTCTCTCTCTCTCTTTCTCTCTCTCTTACTGTGCATGGACGAATATTTTTCCATGTATACTCATCATATGTGCTACACCGAACATCTCAATCAGATGCTTTTATCTTTGAAGCTTTTCCCTTTGAGATGCCAAAGGTATAATCATATACGATAGTTTTGGTATGCCCCATAGTTGTTTTAAATCTTCAATTAAGTTGTGCAGTGACCTAATTTCTCCTTTAGATAGGGATTGCTGAACTAGGGTGGCACTTAAGTTTTTACCTAGCACTTAATTGCACTTGCCATGTTTGAATAATTTTGCAACTAACCATGTTTGAATAATTTTGCAACTAACGATGATAGATTATCATTCATACTGGTTTATGATAAAAATAGTTGAAAAAACTTGAGAAAGGTAGATTATAATATAAGTAGGTCATAACATAACAACTCATGGAGCACCCACAATAGTGTAGGTCGAGGGAGGGAGGGGGTGCTGGAGAAGTCAAAAGAGTGTAATCATTGTGGCAGCTTAACAAGCGTGTTTGACTAATCTTCCCTATTTTCTTCCTTATTTATGTTTGAAAGACAAAATCATATATGTACTTTGCATTTTATTTTGCTTTTAGGATAAAACTCCTGCTATGGTTGACAATGTATCTAGTTCTGCTGCCTGTACCTCACAGCTTAAGGTTCCTACAGTCAGAACTTCTCAGACTGTAGATGTAAGTTCTTCTGGATGACTCTCATCTTCTGCTTACTTTTACTGATGTAAAAATTTTAGGTGAGTTTTTCAACAATGATAAGATATTTAATGGACCGTTCATGGTTAACTATTATGTACTTAGGATTATCAATAATGGAACCTTGGATTGGATAATGATCCAATGGAACTGGGCTGGAACAGGCTCAGGCCCAGCCTGTGGCTTGGGACTTACGGCCTGTGGCTGATCCCAATTGGGCATTAGGGCAGGAGCCCAGGCTCGGTCTTCGGGTAGGCTCCATTTTTAATAGATATCCAATCAATCCCAATTTGAATATTTTTTTTTCCTTTTACAAATGCAAATGTTCAAACTATCTGCAACTATATTCGTCATAGATATTGTAATTCCCACAGCGATCCTAGTCAAGATTCTCTCGTTGATTTCCAGGTCCTAATATTCATGAAACTCTTTACTGCTGACTGCCTTGGCTGCAGCCAAGTTTCAATGTGGACTGCCTTTCGTTGTTGCTCCTTGTCGTCCTGGGGTAGGCAGGATCTCTTTATCAATCTGGATTTTGAGGCCTATGCTCACTAGAGCTCGTCCTTTGGCGCTTGTGTTACTGTCCACTTGAGACTGGTAGCAGGTTCTAAGGTTCCCCTTCATGGGTAATTCAGTGGAGTGGATGGTTAGTACTGTCTGATGCTTCCTCACCAATGAGTAAGCCTTTTGGAGGGTGCAGAATTCGAGGAGTTTGTCGATGACCTCCAACTCCGGCTTCAAGCCCTTTAAAAAGAACCTGATCAAGTATTCCTCCAACAAGTCAGTTTGTTGGAGTATCTGTGAAACCTGGTGCAGTAGTCTTGCACTGAATGCTCTTGCCTAACTGCTTTGAAATCACCCACCGGATCCTCAAAATCTTGCTCATCAAACCTTTTTTTAATCACTTCAATCAGCTCTTCCCAATCCATAGATTCCTTCTACATTCATTTCTTCATAATTAATTGATACCACTTCTGTGCCTCTCCTTCCAGATGCATCATTGCTATGCCTACCTTCTTTTCACTCAGGGTATTGTCGTGTGAGAAGAATTGTATGCCCTTGTATAACGAACTCTTCACTCCACTACCCTCGAACATTGAGAAGTCAATCTTATTAAATCTTGTTGGGGTCGTGTACACCTCCTTCCATGGTGAGGTTCCTGTAGGTAGTGTTGCCGGCTCCTTCCCTAGTGAGCTTTGCTTCGCTGCTCTGCCCATTGTCCACATAAGCGGATGAAACATAGTTTTCAGCTCTACCAGTACCTTTTCTTGTTTCTCCATCCTGCCCGATTCTCCACTAATGGTTTCTCATTTCTGACTTGGTTCTCAAGTAAGGTTTTCAGGTTCTTGATTCTTCTGAGTTCTGTTGCTCGCGTTCCTTCCGCAGTGGTGATGTTCCAAGGGTCATTCGATACCAGTTTGTTACATACAAAATGACAAAGGTGTAAGAATGCAGAGAAGAACATCATAGAAGAAGAGAATTAGAACAGAGGGAAAAGCAAGGACAACATCGTTATTGATTCTCTGAAAAATTTGTCAGTTTGTTTTGTGATATAGATTCGTAGGCCTTACATCTACTGCCACGTACAATGTTGTCAGAAAACAAATGATAGAGAAATGAAACTACATCATTTGAGGAGTCTTACATCGTAGTGCCTAAATGACTTCGTTTTTCTCATGTTTGTTAAGGGTTGTTGGTTCCCACCTTTGCATGGTGTCTTCTCTCATGACAAAGGTGACGCATTGACAAGAAAAAGGATGGATTCAAAATTTCTGTCGTGATACCATGTATATTTTGAAAGTGAGTGAATTAGGTTAACAGTAATTACCACGAATATATAATGTACAAGGAAATGTATTTACAAATAAAATCTAATACAACAATTTTCATTTCCTGGATATTGAATTTAATCTGCTTGTGTTTTGCTATATGTACTGTTTTTAACTATTGTAGTGCTTATTTCTTTCAGGAAGAAAATGCAGATCCGAAACTTCAGATTGTTTAATAGTACAACATTGAAGTTTGGCTCGTGCTCTTCCACAAGCATTATTTTGAGGTTGGTTTCCTTGAGTGAGGCCAGTTGTGAGCAGGGGTGTGAGACATGTACAGCTTTTGATATTGCAATTTTTTCGCACATGTTGACGAAGTTTATAAAGAGTTGGGTACGGTTAGGAAGATTTGTTTGTTGGGAAGAAGAAAATCTCATTCTACAACATTAAGCTGAGAATGCCATCTTTCCAAGATCTGTGGGCAGTCTGGATAAGGACTTAAGCCTACAATGAGGAGTCTGTATGTTAGTGAATTTTGACGTGAGGTACACTTTTGTGGGATAGGTTGTCGATTTTAATTTAATTCGGCTCGAGGTTTTTCATTTTTTCTTGTCTTTTAGATGGGGGAATAGTTAACTCTTTAAAACGCCTGAAGTTTATGCCTATTTCTTCATTGGTTATTCTAATTCAACTTATTTATCCTTCTATTTTTCAATGATGTTATTTTCAAGGATGTTGGTTTCTGCTAAATTGAATGAAGCCATCAGAAAACAACTTGAGTTGATTCTTTCTTTCTTTCTTTCTTTTTTTTACTTCAGTTTCGATTTGGATTATATCAGAAATGCAGAATTAATAGGACTATAGGCTTAAACCTGCCATGAATGACTTGACTCTGAAGAAGCTTTGTTGGGGACTGGCAGTTGATTATTAATGTAGTGTTCACGCAAGAAGCTATTCATTCTTAACACAGAAGAGGACAAAGGGGTAATAGTTCTGTTACAAGGCAGGCCTCTTACTCGAGATTGATCATATGGTCTTTGTGTTTTGTTTTTCTGGAGATTTGGCCAACTCCATGATAAGCCCATAATTACATATAAGAGGAAGAAGAGGTCATGTGTGTCAAGCACCTGTTTTTATCTTATCTACCAGCACCTGATTTTATCTTCTTATCTGCAGAATTTGTTTTCAATTTATTATGTCATTTGTTCCATGTGTTCCTATTAAGTAGGAGCTTAATGAGTATTAATTTGTTACTGATTATTTTTAATAGATCCACAAAGCTCACGTTCTTCCACTGTGCCCAATCCACAACTCCCAAATCTAGCCTTGCTTCAAGCTGTTATTCAATAGCTCTTTCACTTGGCTGCCCAGTTAGGCACCCTCAACGTTGACATGGCTGCTCTCAAGGCTTCTTCCAGCAACAACCCCCAACTTGAACGTAGTCATAGTAACTGAGAGAAAGGCAAAACAGTAGTTCAAAGTTTAGATGATGAAGATGAATATGACCTGCCTTGGTGGCTCAAAAATCCATCAAAACGTCCGAGCACGAAGATCGAATTTCCCAAATTTGAAGGAAGTGATCCAAGAGTGTGGATTCTAAAAGCTAAAAAGTACTTTTGCTACTGCCAGACACTAGACGAGATGAAAGTGGACATTGCTGCCATGTATTTAGAGGGTGATGCACTCGACCTCTTTGCGTGGGTTAACACTAAGCGAACTCTTCTCTATTGGGAGGAACTCACTAAATGGTCCAGCAGGATTTCAAAACCCAGATGAGTATCTTTTCGGCATCAAGCAAACGGGAACTGTACAAGAGTATAGACAAGACTTTGCTAAGAGATCATCTAGGGTTAAGAATTGGCCTAAACATTGTCTCTTAGGTGTTTTCTTGAATGGCTTGAAGAAGGAGTTGAACGTGGACGTGCGAATACAAAAGTCGCGAACAATTTACAAAGCAATGAGTTTAGCTATCGAATACGAGGCTAAAAATTATATTGGGCATGGGCTTAAACCTAGCGTGTCGAGCAACCCGACCCGACCTGCCACCAATACTAATTGGGTCGCTCGTTATTCATGTTTTTTAGGGGGGAGAAAACAACCACAAAATTTGAAAACTAGCTCATGGGATACCGAGAAACAAAGGAAGCGAGATAAAGGTTTATGTTATCGGTGCAACAAGAAGTTTCAACCTCTTCACCGCTGCAAGTCTGGATCACTCAAAATCATGGAAATAACCAAGAAAGAGGAGCCCATAAATCAGATTGTATCTGATGCAGAAGACGAAATCAACTTAGAGATGCATGCTGAAATTTCTTTCCATGCATTTTTAGGCCAAACATCAGGTACGACTATGAAGTTGAAGGGAACGCTGAAACAGAGGGACGTTTTAATTCTAGTTGATAGTGACTCCACTCATAATTTTATATCTGAGTCTCTTATCTCTAAATTACAGCTACTCACTCAATTGATACCCCCTTTTGGTGTTCAAATTGGTAATGGGAGTCTCATCCATTGCAACAAGATTTGTAGGTAGCTGCACATCCAGGTACAAGATTTAAAGATTATTGGTGACTTTTATCCTTTTGCCATTGCTGGATCAGATATAATTTTGGGTATTCAATAGCTAGCTTCTTTGAATACAGTGCAAGCTATTTGGTAGCAAATGTTTATGATTTTTTGGGTTAATGAAAAGAGGTATAAAATCCAAGGAGTTGCTCGTGATTCTTCATCTGCAGCAGAATTTAAAAATTTTACTAAACAAGATGAGTCCAGAGTTGCCTTAGCTAGGTCACTCACTGATGTACAAAGCCTCTTACAGGAATTTTCATATTTATTTATAGAGCCTACATCACTCCGCCCTTGCGCTCTCACTCTCATGCTATTGCGCTTCATCCCAATGCACAGCCTCCCAACATTCAACCTTACAGGTACCCTTATTACCAAAAGGATGAGATTAAGAAACAAGTGACTGACTTGTTGTCCAAAGGCTTTATAAGGCCAAGCTCGAGTGTTTGCAAGTCCGATGCTCTTGGTAAAGAAAAAAGATGGTTCATGGTAGATGTGCATTGACTACAGGGAGCTCAATCACATTCCAGTGCCTAATAAGTATCATATACCTAATGTGGATGAGTTACTTGATGAGTTGAATGGTGTCAGCTTATTTTTCAAAGATTGATCTCCACTCTATTTATCATCAAATTTGAGTGCAACCAGAAGATGTTCACAAAATAACCTTCTGAACTCATTCTAGTCGTTATGAATTTATTGTAATGCCATTTGGCCTCACTAATGCACCTCGACCTTTCATAGGATAATGAATGACCTTTTTCATCCTTATTTAAGGCGTTTTGTTTTAATTTTCTTTGATGATATCTTTGTCTATAATCCCTCTCTTCATCTTTATAAATTTCACTTAGAGTTGGTTTTTAAATTACTACGCACTTATATATTTTTCGCAAATGCAAAAAAATGTTTATTTGCTCGCCAACAAGTGAATTTTTTTAGGACATATAGTATCTAATGAAGGAGTGAGTGTGATCATCAGTGAAATAATGGCCCTCTCCCACAACTATTAAGGAGCTCCGAGGATTTCTTAGTCTCACAAGGTACTATAGGAGATTTGTGCAGAATTATGGTGTTATTGCCAAGTCACTCACTGATCTCATTAAGAAAGATGCCTTTTGTTAGAATGATCGTGCTAAAGCTGCCTTTCAGAAGCTTAAGGAAGCTCTAACGACTGTCCCAGTTCTAAAGTTACCCAATTTTTCTTTATCCTTTACTATTGAATGTGATGCCTTTATGGAAGGAGTTGGTGCTGTATTGATGCAATAGAATCATCCTATAGCTTATTTCAGCAAAGGATTCTTCAATTGCAACCGATACAAGTCAGCCTATGAACGAGAATTGTTGGCTTTGGTTCTTGCTGTCTAAAAGTGGAAACATTACCTACTTGGGAGGCATTTTTATGTTACGATTGATCACATCACTCTTAAACACTTGCTTGAGCAGTGGATTTCTACAAACTCTCAACAGCGACTTATTCTAAAGTTGTTACCTTTTGATTTCGCCATATTATACGAGGTTGGGAAGGGCAATACTGCAGGTGATGCATTCTCTTGAAAACCACAACAAGTTGATTTTTTTAATTTAATTATGCCCGTGCCTCTGGATTATTCAGATTTGCAAGAAGCTTATTTGCTGGACAATTACACTAAAAATCTCATAACTGACCTACAAAAAGATTCATCTTCACACTTTGATTTTCAGTGGTCAGCCAATAAACTCGTTTATAAAGGCAAGTTGGTTATTCCTTCTATTTCTCACTTAAGGGCTACTATGTTAGCCGAGGCACATGAGACTCCTACTAGTGGTCGTGGAGGTTATTTGAAGACACTAAAGAGGCTCTCGGATCAGTTTTATTGGCCTCATATGAAGAGGGGTGTCAAACTTCATGTTCAACAATGTTTAATTTGCCAACAAAACAAGTGTGAAACCCTCGAACCCGTAGGTTTATTGCAGCCTCTGCCTATCCCGGAGAGGATTTGGGAAGATATCTCAATGAATTTCATAGTTGGCTTGCCCAAGTCTAATGGGGTTGACACTATTCTAGTAATGGTTGATTGCTTGAGTAAGTATAGCCATTTTTTACCTCTCTTTTGTCCATTTACAACAAAAACAATGGCTGAAGTCTTTTGTAAAGAAGTTGTACGCTTACATGACCTGCCTCGTTCGATAATTTCAGATAGGGATCACATTTCTTAAGCTCTTTTTGGCAGGAATTATTTCTCCTTAGCCAAACCAAGTTGAGAATGAGCACTTCCTATCATCCTCAAACGGTTGGTCAAACGGAGGTGGTTAACAGGTGTTTAGAAGCTTACCTACGATGCTTTGCACATGAACAACCAAAGAAATGGAATTCTTTTTTATGTTGGGCAGAATATTTATACAACATTGGTTTTCATGTTTCCACTAGTACAACACCTTTCAAGAGTGTATATGATAAGGATCCTCCACCTCTGCATCTTTTCGTGAAGGGTGAAACATCAAATGTTGACTTGGAAGACCAGTTGTTGCTTTGAGATGCTATACTGAAACTTTTGAAAGAAAATCTCACTAAAGTGCAGTCTCGCATGAAGGCTCAACAAGACAAGCACCGACGAGAGCTTTCCTTTGACATTAGAGATTATGTATAACTGTGAATCCAACCTTTCAGACAGAAATCACGCTCCAAGTGACATTTTAATAAACTTTCTCCTAAATACTTTTGGTCATACAAAGTCTTAAAGAATATTGATATTGTGGCCTATGACTTGGAGCTACCACCAGATGCAAAAATCCATGTCATCTTCCATGTTTTTGATAGATCCCTGCAAATATACGCCAACCTAACAGCAAGCACACAAACACACAGCAATGGCATAATATAGTTTCTGTATTGATTGATCACTAAGGATCAGTAAAAGACAAAGATAATGTGCTAGAATTCGAGGTTCTAGCTCCTCCAGCCTTAGACTCAACTATACATAAATGATAGAAAAAAATATGCATGACATTCCCCTCACTCCTCCCGTACTATTTTATTCCTCTGTCGGCTAACTAACTCTCCATTCCTTTGACAACTTTGCCCACCCCTTGTCCTAATATGACAAAGCCTACCCCTCCAATGCCTTGGTCTTTCTTCTATGGTAAGTGATCCTAATTTCTGGACTCCTATGGGTCGTATCATAGAACTGGAGAGAAAGGGTGATTAAGTTAATGCAAGCTGACGAATGTAATGTTATAACTATTAGAATACAGATGCATATTCTCAAAACAAATCGTTAGTTATAATAGCAGAAAATGATTGAAATCACCTAAATTGTAAAATTTGTTTATGTGATGGCCTTAGTTTACAAAGCATCTGGGACTTATAGCTATGAATGTTAATACCTCTGCCCTAATTTCCATATTGTTCGCTGTTAAATCTTTCATATGTGTTGTTAACAGTGATTTTCTTAGAAGCCTTACTATTTTCCTGTTTTATGTGTATGTTCCTAAACGTGCATTATTCCTTTGAATGCCTCCACCCTGGGTGGGTTGAGCTCATACTGAGTTGGACTTGGCAAGAGTTGTCATTGGATACTATGTAAGATAGTCACAACTTTCAATGATATTGTGGGACTCTTTTGTTCAATTTCTGGTCCAAGAGCCTCTGTAAACTAGTTTTGGTTGTTCAGATGATTTCTTGACACCATGAATTGTATGGAGTTGTTTCGGGTTTCTTGCTTATTGTTCATTGAAATAGGTTGGCATTGATAACCTGGAAGAATTTTGGGGGTGACAATTGGATAAGTGGTCAGATTGTTTGAAGCAAACTTTTTGTGTTGTTTCATCAGCCATTCCTTTTAAAATTTTGCAGTCAAGAGTAAACAAAACAGAGGGCATTGGAGGGGGTATGGAAAATGAGTAGACGGTTTCTTTTATCCATTGTTTCAAGGAAAATAAGAAATTTCCTCTTTCGGATGGGATCATCATGTTATTCACAAAATTGAATTCCTTGAACTGATACTTTGAGATATTCTGCAACTAGATCATTCTTGTAGAACTCCCATAACCCCCATGCATTTACAATTTTTGGGCATCATCTGAAAAACCGACATATAACTCATAGGATAGGACTTTGTTTTACCAGAACTTTATTGTCCTTGTGTAGCTTTTTATTAGTTAAGTTTAAAACATTTTTCTACTGCTGTCTGGAATATATCCTCTGATGTGATTGCTGCTTGCAGGTTGTTCCTAAGAACTTGGTAGAAGCATTTGGCATTCAAAATGAAAAACAGATGTTTCTTTGTGATGAGAATTCAAGGTTATGGCTAGTTAAAGCGGAGAGCAGGAAAGATGGTCGACTTAAGTTGTATTCCGGATGGCTTGACTTCTGCAAGGCAAATAATGTGAGAAAGGGAGACAGGTGCCGGTTTGAATATATCTGCAGCAAGGGAAGCGAAGGTGGTTTAAGCAATCTAATGCAGGTCGATATCATTCATAAAAAAGGTAAATAATTCATGAGAAGCCAGGGAACAATAAGAAAGTTTATAAATCATGAGAAGCCATCGAACATTATGACGCCAGAGGGCTTTGCACTTCCAATTTGAGGGTGACGGCATTAGTTCTGTTGTCCTAACAACTGCCGCTTGTTCTTCCTACAATGTTTTACCCTTGGAAAATTCCACAACTTCCATTTTCCAGTTTCTTTTTCTTTTTTCCCCATAAGTATAGACATACTAGACCAATCTCTTCTTTAGCTAGGTGACATTTGACTCCAGATTCTCCATCTACTGCAAACTCTGGTCGACAGCAGCCGATATCTTGAACTGATCAACATATGCAGCGGGAATGCATAGAATTATCTTAATCATTGTAGTTACATTCAGCTTATGCTTAACACTGTTATTGCTTTTGTCTCATTGGTTTACAGATTAACATTCAGAAATAGCTAGCTTTTTCTTCTCAGCCGAAGTGCAAAATTACCAGAAGATCGCTCTGGGGCTAATGTCTAGGACCACAAGGAAAAACTGATAGATTGATGAGAAGCAATGCCGAATTATTTCAGAATAGCCCCGCAGATTCTGCGCTCACCTTAACATTCAAATCCGAGTCAATTGGCATTACATCTTGCGATCTGAATAAGTAACCGAGGTACTAAGCTGCTTAAATTTCTAGGCTGACAGGGTATTGTGACTACTTGTCACTATTTCTTCTCTACTAGTAGCCCGATGGGCACGTGTCTACAGTTGACTCTTGATCTGTTTTTATTGTCATTTTATAAAGACCTACTTCTGATATTTATAATATTTATAAAAAATAAAGAAAGATCTTTTTGTTTTATTTTGTTCAGGATTATAAAATATTAGTAACGGCCTATTTTCTATCACCCTGTTTCGTATACTCTAATAAAAAAGCCTTCTAACTATATTTTTTTCGGATGAGACGAAGTGTCTACATCGAATTGGCAAATTATGAGAGTAAATAGTCCTCGTCCTTCAGGACGTTCAAATAAAGGAGTATAATTCACCAGGCGTTAGGTGAAACGGCTTAGATTGAAAAAGTTAATGATTAATTAAGCTAACCAAATTAATCATTCTAATTGTGATCATGTCATGAGGATGATAATGCACTGCAGAACTGCCGGCCACTTTGGGTGGAAAAGTCAACAGCTCAGAAAAAGAGATCATTGCTCATATCATAGAATTGTTTCTAGTGGCAAATTAATATTATATAAATTTATTTCTAATGACTAACATTTTTTGTTTGTAGTGATCAACTTTTTTTTTTAAAAAAGAAAAGGACAGATATCTGCTTGTTTTTCCCGGCGATATTCTTGTATATCTGACAAAATCACTTGTATCCATGCTAAATCTAGAAAGAAAGCGTGAAGTGGTCCCGAAGGACAGTATTTCTTATATCTTTGAAGAGCTGAAATTTAATCAACAGTGCTGAACTTCTTCAACCTTCAATGGATTCTGCGTTGTTCTTCTTCTTAAGCTCTCTCTTTACTTTGATCGTCATCTTATCGTCTAGACATGTATATTACTCGAAGAAAGCAAAGGCAAAGTCCTGCACTGTGCCTCAAGCTGATGGTGCTTGGCCCATAATAGGCCATATGCACCTCTTTGGCGGGCAGCAATTGACTCACAAAACACTAGGAGCCATGGCTGATAAACATGGATCAGCATTCACTATCAAGCTAGGATCACATAACATTCTGATTGTGAGTAGTTGGGAAATGGCCAGAGAGTGTTTCACCACTCATGATAGAGTTTTCTCTACTAGACCAAGTATTCTTGCCTCAAAGCTGCTAGGCTATGACTATGCTATGTTGGGTTTTGCTCCTTATGGGTCCTACTGGCGTGAGATGCGGAAGATAACGACAATAGAGCTTCTGTCAAGTAGTAGGATTGATCTGCTGAAGCACATAAGAGCTTCAGAGGTGAAGACTGCAATAAGAGAGCTGTATAGTACATGGGCTAGTAAAGGAAGTGTTAAAGGTGGAGTCCTAACAGATATGAAACAGTGGTTTGGAGATCTGACATATAATATTGCTTTGAGAATGGTAGGAGGCAAAAGGTATTTCGGAGCAAATGCTGATTGTGACGGAAGAGAGGCAAGAAGATGTCAGAAGTTGATGAGGGACTTCGCCTATCTGTTTGGGGTTTTTGTGTTGTCTGATGCAATACCGTTCCTGGGTTGGTTGACTTTTAATGGATATGAGAAAATAATGAAGAAAACTGCTAACGATTTGGACAACCTCGTTGAAGAATGGCTGGAGGAGCATAAACAAAAGAGGTTGTTGGGTGGTAAGGATACGAAGGAACGGGATTTCATGGATTCTTTGTTGAACATTTTGGAAGAGTCCAAAGTTTCAAGTTTTGATGCCGACACCATTAACAAGGCTACTTGTCTGGTAAGACCCACAGACTCTTTATAACAATCAACAGACTTCTTAATGTTTATATGATCGTAAAGTATAAAATGTCTTGTGAAATAAAATGTTTGGATGGTGGGTAAGGTCTTGATTTTGCCATTAGAAACAATCAACATATTGCTTAATCTTTCCCCTGTTGCATTTCATATCTTATCCAAACTTATGAAAAATACAGTCTTTGCTAACAAGTGATTGTTGTGCTAGAATTTAGTACTAGCAGGAAGTGACACTACCATGGTTACTCTTACATGGGCACTATCTTTGCTACTTAACAATCCTCAAGCACTCGAGAAGGTTCAGAATGAGCTTGACATTCACGTTGGCAAGGATAGACATGTAGAGGAAA
The DNA here is from genome assembly GCA_027568895.1 of Erythroxylum shatona. NCBI lineage: Eukaryota > Viridiplantae > Streptophyta > Magnoliopsida > Malpighiales > Erythroxylaceae > Erythroxylum > Erythroxylum shatona. The sequence continues at coordinate 25,414 of JAOSBK010000079.1, read as the reverse complement.
CCGATTTGAAAGACTTGGTATACCTCCAAGCTGTTGTAAAGGAAACCTTGCGCCTATACCCACCTAGTCCATTGATTTTACGTGCTGCAAAGGAAGATTGCACTCTCTCAGCGGGCTACCACATTCCTGCTGGCACAAGGTTGATGATAAACGCATGGAAGATTCAATACGATGAACGAGTATGGCCAAATGCTCAAGAGTTCAAGCCCGAGAGGTTCTTGACATATCACAAGGAGACAGACTTAAGAGGGCAGAGTTTTGAACTTATCCCTTTTGGCTCGGGAAGAAGGTCATGCCCTGGCATCTCTCTCGCTCTCCAGGTGGTGCATTTTATCCTAGCTAGCTTGTTGCATGCTTTTGAAGTCAAGAACCCTTGGGGTGAAGATGTGGATATGACAGAGAGTAATGGTTTGACAAATTTGAAAGCAACCCCACTTGAAGTTTTCTGTAGCCCACGTCTTAATTCCAAGCTTTATGGTTTGTAACCTCCAGCACTTGCCAGAAAGACAAGCAAAATGAGTTGATATCCAAGATCCTTTGTATGTGGGGGTAAATATGTATCTTATTGTAATAGAACGCATCTTTTGATCATATCAAGATATAATAAGAAGATAACCATGATATAAGAATTTGGTTTCCCTAGTTGATGACCAACATAGACGCTTCAATATTGTTTGGTTGCCCTGCATGTTTATAGAGCTCTGTTTCGAAAGTCTTAAAAGTCCTGACCTTGATCACATTCACAGCTTGCGTACTTGGATGAGATTGAAATTCCAGCCTTTTTTTTATTGTTCATGTTAAAAGGCTGTTCATACATTCAACAACTGCGGAAAATTTATAACATATGGATATGAAATCACCCCCTTTTCTAGAGATACAGGAGTCCTAGGTTGAAGTCTTCCCAGAATCACCAATTGCGTTAAGACACTGGTTAAGCGTGAGAACATGGGTTTATCTCTGCTCATCTTCTCAGTATGAGATGGTTTTGAAGGCAAAGATCAGAAACTCATGATCTGACAATAAGGAAAGTTGATCCAATTATCAGGATTTTTTGTTAACTAAGATGTCAAAAAAACAGGAAGATGGACATAACCTTGGGTATATAGAAGTGTTGTGCTACACATGATTTGGTTATGACTTGATTCTGAGGGGACTTGATGAGGCTGCAACCACTGGTAACAAAAAGGGAAATCACCATGGAACTGGTGATGGATAATTTCAGAAGTCAATTTCATTGAACTCGATTACGATGTTTGAATGGTCCCACGAGGTCGGCTGTGCGCATTTTATAAACAAAATGACGTTGCAAGATTCATCGGCAGCCTGATACATAATGTTCTGTCAGAATTTTAAGGGTAAAAGACTTGGGTTTTTCTGTTATTTAAAAATTCCAACTAATTAATACTAAAATCAAATTTTATTTTTTTTAATTTATACAAAATTAAAATCTCAGTTGAAATAAATAAACAAATATTAAGCGCTAATCCCTAACATTTTCCAATTGTTCGAAGTCGTCCATGGTGATGAATCTCGTACCGTACTGGTCGGTACAATGTGGTACTTACCATACCAGTCGAAAAAGGTACAAAAGGTGATGTTCCGATATAGAGTTTTTGTACTGGCTTATTTTGCCTGGGACCGGTCGATACCGCGGGTTTTCAGAATAGTTGCCGATATTGGAATTTAAAAAAAAAATAAAGAAGTTTTTTCTGTAAAAAGTAAAAAATTAAAACCCCCACGCCTATTACTATTCTTTTTCGTTCTGTCTTTATTTTATCTCTCACACTCTCACTCGCTCTCTTCTTCAATAATGCCAACACTCTCTCTTCAACCATTCTGCGACCACCATCGCACCCCAGCAATAGGCCGACGCCACTACTAGCCTATCACAATCACAAAGTCTCTCCAGAATCGCCATATCTAAAATAGATCCAAATCCAAACCTGACCCAACCCGACATTGAATTGGTATTTGATTTTTTGGGTGTATTTTTCTTTTAAATTTGAAAAATAAATTCATTGTATTTGGTTATTTATGTATGTTTTGTGATGATAATTGTTGGAAATTATTAGAATGAAAATTGTTGGAAATTATTGGAAATGAAAATTGTTTATATATGTTTTTGAAATGGTTGATTTGAAGTTATTAGAAATTGTTAGAACTTGGAAATGCAAATTGTTTATGTATATTTCATTATTTTGTGAATTGTGAATTTGTGTTGGTTGAAATTATTGGTTATTGGAAATGAAATTGTTGGAAATTGTTTATGTATATTTTGTGATGTTTAAAACTTTGAATGGAATTGATGAAAATTATTGGGAATGGAAAATGTTGGAAATGAAAAATTTTTATGTATATTTTGTAATGGTTGAATTGAAATTGTTGGAAAATAATAGAAATGAAATTGTTGGAATTTAGAAATGGAAATTGTTGAAAATTCAAATTGTTTATATATATTTCATTATTTTGTGAATTGTGAATTTGTGATGGTTGTTGGAAATTTGAAAATGAAAATTGTTTACGTATGTTTTGTAATATTTGAAACTTTTAATTAAAATTATTCAAATTGTTGAAAATGGAAATTATTTATGTATGTTTTGTAATGGGTTGAATTGAAATTGGTGGAAAATGTTAGAAATGAAATTGTTGGAATTTGAAAATGGAAATTATTTATGTATCTTTTGTGATGTTTCAAACTCTGAATTGAAATTGAAGAAAGTTGCAAACATAAACTACCATTTCTTTCCATCTAATCAATATGTAAAATATGTTGAATTATTTGGTAATACATATGTGTGGGCCATCATAAATATTTATAATAGATAATGTGTGAAAGTAGTGATGTAATGTGTCCAAAAGGAACTTCTTTCCAATCTGTGAGCATTTTGTAGGCTAATCTCCAACTACTTATACTAAGAATTATTGATGTCCAATAAAAATCCTAGAAGCAACTTATATATTTAAGAACCAAATATAGAATGGTGGATATAATTTATGGTTTGTTAAAAATGAAAAAGAGATTAAAAGGTTTGAATAAGGAAAAAAAAACATTTTAAATGAAGTTATATCCTTCAACTTGATCCTCATGTTATGAATAGATATGTATGAACAATTGTATAAGATATGTCATTTATTATTTGGTGATTATATAAATCATACCCTTCAACTTGATCTTCATGATTGAAACTTTAAATTGAAATTGTTCAAAACTATTGGAAATAGAAATTATTTATGTATGTTTTGTGATTGCTGGAAATGGAAATTATTTATAAATGATTTATGTAATTATGTATGTTGAATAATTGAATTCTTAGTTTTTGACTTATGGTAAATTGTGTTCGTTGAAATTGAATTGTGCTTGATGTAATTATACACAATGAGTTATATTATATAAGATGAACATGAGTATTATGTGATAAAATTATGTGTTCTTTATTTTGATATATGCATTCATATACTTTTATAGATAAATGAAAAGAAGTTTAAGTACTCTTCATCAAACCGCTTCAAGAAGATACAATGGTTTAGCTTAGGCTTTTGCTATGTTGGTTCTCGGTATGAGGAACCATACTATTTTCTTGTTTTGTAACAAACATTTGAAAGGTGGAGAAATAACCCGATTAAAGAAGTATTTAGCTGAGTTTAAAGGAGATGTGAAACCTTATAAAAAATTAAGTCATGACGTGAAGTGAAAGATGAAAACTTTGCTTAAAGAATATAAGCATGAAAAAGATAGAAGGGAAAGGTTAAATTTTGAAATTAATAGTGAAAGTTCATTTGTTAGTTTTCATGGTGATTGTGGAAATGTTGAAAGTGGTAGTAGTGGCAGTGTTAGTGTTCCATCCCAGGCCTAGCAATAAGTGAATGTTACACCTAGACTTGATGTTAGAAAAAGAAGAAGGTAGTTGACTAGATTGTTTGCACCACGAACAACTTCTAGAGCCCAACCTTCAATTTATAGTGCAATGCAATCAAGAGATGCGACTTACAATTTCACTATGGCAGTAACTAGATGGTGGTATGATATAGGTTCATCATTCAATGCTTCCCAGTCTTACTATTATCAACCTATAGTGGATGCAATAGTCTCTTATGGTCTAGGATATAAAGCTCCTTCAATTGATGACTTAAGTGGTAAACTTTTAAGTTGCTCAGTTTCTGAAATTAAAAGTTATTTGGCAGAAAGAAGAGTGAATTGGGCTACTTTTGGGTGTCATATGGTCTGGGATACAAAGCTCCTTCAATTGATGACTTAAGAGGTAAATTTTTGAGTTGCTCAGCTTTTAAAATTAAAAGTTGTTTGGCAGAAAGAAGAGTGAATTAGGCTACTTTTTTGTGTTCAATCTTGTGTTGGACAAAGAGGAGATAAGAGTCTATTATTAATTGTTTAGTTTTTTCTACAAATGGCTCAATGTTTTTGAAGTCAATTGATGCATCTAATCTTATTAGAAATACTGATATTTTATTAGAGATATTTGATGAATTTGTGAATAAAGTGGGGTCAGAAAATATTATTTAGTTCATTACTGAAAATGGTTCGCTTATAAAATGGCAAGAAGAAGGTTACATAATAGGTATAATTCTTTTATTATTGATGAGACTATGCAGAAAGCTAAAAAGGTAACCAAGTTCATCTATAATCATGCATAGGTGTTGAATTTAATAAGAAAGGAATTTACCAATGGTAGAAATTTGCGTCGTCTTGATGTGACAATATTTGCAACAAATTTCTTATTACTTCAGTCTTTTAGTTTAATGAAGAAAGAGTTAAGACCAATATTTACAAGTTATTAGTCGGTTGCATTTTAGCATGCTAGGTCTAATACTGGATTAAAGGTTTCCAACATTACAATGGAAGTTAGAGAATTTGGTCTCAATGTCAATTTGTTATCTGAGTTTGTGACCCTTTGGTAAAGATGCTTTGCTTAGTTAATAATAAAGAAAAGCCAACAATGAGTTTTTTAATGTCATAGAGAGGGCAAACGAAACAATCAAGGATAGTATGAAACATATGTCTTCTTTGTACACACTGTATCTTGTAATCATTATTAAGAGATAGGCAATGCAACTTTCTTCTATAATGTTTGCAATTAGGGCATTTTGAATCCTAGTGTATATCTCAAACAAAATTTTACAAAGAAAGTTGAAGTTAGTAGAGGAATGCTATTCACTATTACAATAATTGGTGGCCATAAAATGATGCAAGATCTTTTGAGCTCATAAATGGAGCTTTATAAGCTGATTTCTGGGGATTTTGGATTGTCGATTACTATTTGACAAAGAGGAAAACTTTATTCAGGCATTAGTTGTTTCATTTTTCTTATTTGTTAAAAATTAATTATCACTTTATTTTATTTATAACGCTACTTTTGTTATCTTACGACTTATAGTTTCTTGGTAGGATCAATCCGAAAGTGGTGTTCCAGAATTGCAAAGGTTTGCAATTCGGATTTTAACTCATTGTGTAAGTGAATAGGCCGTGAACAGAACAAGAACACATTTGAATTAATTCATTCTAAGAAAAGGAATAGATTGAAGCACAAGAGATTAAAGACTTGGAATTCGTTTGTTACAATTTAAAGTTTTAGGATAGATATGTTATTATCATTATTAATTTTCATATAATTTTCTAATAATTAAATTATATTGTTTACTAGGACTCCTAATAGCATAAGTAGTTTAACAGATCCAACTTCTATCAATAATATCGATCTTTTGGAATATTAGGTTTTAAAGAACTAGGTTTGGTAAATGTGGATGACTTGGAAGATAATCTTGGATAGGAAAGCATTGACATGTCATTTGGTCCATTAAATTTGAATGACAATGATGATGAGGCTCCTCACAATGATGAGGTTTTTATACCAAATGATAACTGAGGTCAGTGTAGTTATAATGAGTATCTTCCTTTAGACAACTGAATGAAGTTCCAAGTTTTTGTTTTTCTTCTTCTTTTAATTTTACTTATATTTGATATATATATTAAATTCTATATATGTAATTGTAATTGTAAATTTTTTTGTTTCAAGTTTTACATCTACTTGGTTGTTTCTTCATTATGAACTATTGTCATAAATTGTAATAGTTTGAGAGTCGAGGATATTATTTGTTCTTTGTATTAGATGTTTTAATGTGATTATTATTTATTATATGACATTGTAATATTTTTAATACTTTGTATTGTTCTTAATTTTATATTCCTATAATGATGATTGTCTTTTTTCATATTATTATGATTATTATTTATATATGAAATATCTTAAAATTATTGTTATTTGATATTAATTGTGGTTATTATTTATTATTATGATTTTTTAGACATGATTGATGTAAACTTATAAAGTATACAATACAATTGTACAATATGATAACAAATTATTTTGCAATTTTTTAAAATATTCAGGGACTATTTTCATAAATTTAAAAAATTACCCGAAATAATACTCAGTATTGACCAGTATCGTATTATAACTCAATCCGATACTAGGGCTAGTATAGCATTTGCAACATTGAGTCTTCCTCTATTATGAAAATCCTCAAAATTTTCATATCCAAAATCTTTAATTGACAGTGTTTAACTACTACAATCCCTAATTTGAAATGTTGAACGCAGGCTCAATAATATGAGATGATAACTTTGTGTTGCCCAACATGTCATGGACTTGTGGTGTATTATGCATTGCAATGAATTAGAGGCATAGGAGGATTTCATGGATATGCTGTGAAGACTGGTGGCTTTTTAGGGAAAATGTGGCATTTTAGAGAATGCGAGGTAAGTGTTTGATCACATGCTCGACGACAAAAGGATCAATTTTTACTCTAAAGTTTACGTCAATGGATAACCTTAACATTGAGGTTTAAAAGTGTATAAATAAAATCATAATATTTAGAAAACATTGAAATATAACCCTAAAATAATGAAGAAATTGTAAGTTATAATTTTTGGTCAGTTTAATGATGATCTGACAATTTTTTATATTATTTTATTACATATTCGGTTCTCACTTTGTCATGTCAGATCTGATGTGACTGTGTGAAATTAATTAACCCTAACAAATTTACTTAAGCAAATAATCTGTTAACTTAACTAATCAGAAAAGTAATTAATTAACCTAACAAAAATAAAGATAATTGGATAGTTTAATAATGGACTTGTCTGAGAGAAAATTAGCCCCTTCAAGATCCAAGTGACTGATACTTGTGCAGCAAACAAGAGATTTCGAAGTCTTATTTTGGGATTATATTTAAACGTTTTCTAAATATTAGGGTTTTATTTGTACTCACTGAAACTTTAAAGTTAAAGTTATCAATTGATGTAAACCTTAGGTCAGAAATAACCCTTTTGGCCTATGCCCAACAAGAATGTTATTGGCTGGAGGTTTATGATTGTGGTTTACATGTTAGACATATTTTCACTTTTTATTTTTAAATATTAAAAATTTTATCACTATTTATTTTTAAATTCTTAAAAGGATACTTTTGTAATACATGTAGTTCTAGTATGGCATATTCTTTTCTTTTTCTTTTTTGGTTACTTAATAAAATGAGAAATTTAGGTAATTGTCATTTTGATAGTTTAAAATAAGAAATTTTATGTAATTGTTATTTTGATAGTTTATAAAGCCATAAAAAATAATGTTAATTAAATTATTTTTATATATCTTATTTTTTTATATGTAAAAACATTTTAGATAATTAATCTTAATAAATATAAAGGCCATATTTTGTAATGTGTCCAAATAAAATTATATATTATATAGTAACTGATAAATGTTTATTTGACTATAATTATATACTCATATTTAATATGTTTTGCTTGATATTTAATAGGTTTATAGTATTTTTGGTGCTTAATTAGCTTCAAGTGTGTTTATAAGTGATAATTGCTTTCTTAAACCAAAAGGAGAAGGATTTAGATGAAATTGTGAAATGAAATGAAGATTTGAAGCAATTTGGACCTATACGACCATGTATAGTGACTGTGTAAGTCTCTGTAAAATCGTGGAGATTGAAAACTTTTAGTTATGGTTATGTGGAGTTACATGGTCTTGTATATCACTTATAAGTCTCTGTACTTATGTGAAATTATGAATTCAGGTATTTCTGGAGATACACAGTCACATACACGCCCGTATAAGTTGACTGTGTGTAACTTAGAAACCTTAGTTTTTACTATAAAAGGAAGTGAACATAACCAAAAAAAAGACTTTTATTAATATTAAACAGATCTGAAAGAGACTTTTATTAATATTAAAAATGAATTTAGTAAATTCTTTTTTATTTCTAGAACCCATTTTATCTTTTTTTTTCAAAATATGTGGTATAAAACTCAACTAAAAAGAAGAACCAAGTTTTTAAGTAATTTTGAGTCATAATACAAGATTTCTGATCAAGGAACGAGGAAAATATGAAGATAACATCAAGATATTCGATATAGAGCTTCATCCAATCCAAACTTGCAAGAAGATTTATTAGAAAAAGGGAGATTTAAAATTATGATTTCTTTGTTTTCTAGTTTTTTGTTTTACATATATGTCATTGATTTTACTTTCTATAGATAGGAACTAAACTTGTTTAGTTTCAAGGTGTAATGAACCCTAAGTACTGATAATAATATGAGTTGATCATTTATCTCATGTAATTTTATTAATTGATTTATTATGATTCACTTATGTTTTTTTTAATTTTTGTTCTAATATATTTGGGACATTAGTGTATGATTTGATTCATATGATAGCAATTGAGAAATCATCTTGTATGAATAGGTTTACCATAATTGAAAGGAGTTACATGCAAACCCAAAGATAAGTAGACATAAATTCTCTAGACTATGGTCACACCTAATAGCAGAATCGATTATGCAGTCCTAGGGGTTTTAATTAGAAAGATTTATCATAATCAACTAATGGATTTGTTATTAATAGTCTTAAGAAACAAATTAAGATAACATAGGAATTTTCATGGTCTAAATATCAATCGTATAATTGCATGATAAAGGGTTAATAATTAAGGATTCTTACAGGATTCATTACCTGGACACTATTATTTGATATTGATTCTTCTTAATATTTTCCTTGTTCTGGGTTCAGTATGTTTTAATTATTGGTTTATTTGTTTAGTTAAATTTTTAATTAAAATTCACAATGTTATCCAAAGGTTAGAAAATTAAAAGTGTAATTACTAATACTTACAGTCCTCGTGGAATTGACCCATACTTGTTTATGCTAGCTACTACTATGCTATGTACTTGTGGCTTTTAACATTGATAAACAATCAATCAAGTTTTTGAAAAACTTGGGATCTTATGTGTGTAAATAATATGCAATTTTCATTCAAATTAACTATCTCAATGATTATTAGACATATGACTTATAAACGCAAGTTTATTCTAACTTTCATCGTTTTTGTATACTAATTCAAATGAATAATCAATAATAAAATAAAGTATTTATGGATAGATTTTAAATAATTCAGAATATCAGTTATTAAGATTTATTAAATAATAAGCTTAAGAAGGTAGGACCTGGCCTCCAATTGGTCATTTGCATCTCTTTAGTGGCTATTGATCAACAACTAGAGAACCAATACTTATCATCAAGCTTAGTCTGATGCAAGTTAAAGTGACCATAGTCTCGAGAAAATAGATCTATAAAGCACAAAATATGCTAGGAGCGTCAGGGTTGTTTCTCTTGACATGAACATGACAAATAAATAGAAATTTAGATAAATAGGAAAAGAACTTTGACTAATAGTTTAGGATATCTTTTTTATCATTTGAAATTTATTCATAATTATTTTGTTTTACCTTTTACAAGAATAAAAAATTGTTATTTATTAAATGTCATTAAATGACAAGTTTATGATTAAAAGTTTCATGAATAATTATTATTTAGAATTTTCCATTTTCATTTGATATAACTAATAAGCCACTCATCTTTATGTTAAGTGTCTTGCCCTATTCATAGGTAAAAGTTTGGGTGATCTTGAATATTCCCACTAATTGCTAGCATGATGAACTAGTGAAGTCAAAACAAATAAGGTTGAATAGAAAACTTTAGCGTACTAAGATAAAGTTAAAGAATCTCTCATAAAGAGATTCATGTTGTTCTCATAGGTCATTTATCATTTTTTTCTTATATTTAGCCTAAACGTTTTAATATGTAATACTCATCTTTTAGGGATTTATCCTAAGTTATTTATTTATTTACTTTATTTTAATATTTTATTTTTCCTTCAAGTGGGTCATTCGAAAACAATCTCTCTACTAGTTAGGGGTAAAGATACATATTATTAGACCTTCTCAGACCCCACATATCAGCAAAATTTTTACTGAATTGTTGTTGTTATTGTAGATACAACGGTGCAACACCATCTGTATATTTGATTTGCACTGCGAAGGATATGTAAGAGATTATGATTGTGTAAGATCAAACATGCTTGTGTCTGTATCATACATAGCCTTCTATGAAGATCATGTAAGTAACTACAAATGTGTACTAGTGGATGGCAAGAGTTGAAGACATACACAGTCATGTAGAAACACGCACACCCATGTCCCAGGTATACATGACTGTGTAAGTGGACCGTGTGACTAACTAAAACCTTATATATCCTCAGTTTCTAAAAATTTGGTTAGGATATAGATCCTATTTTTAGTATAAAAGGAGAAACGATGGGGTTCATCGAAGTGGGTGAAAAGAACACCAAAAAAAGGGAAAAAAAGAGAGTGAGAGTGAGCTAATAAGTCTTTCTCATTTTATAATTGGTAGTTTTAGCAATTTTAGGATCAGATTGGGAGTATTGTTGATTTGAAGTATTAACTTGTACTCAACAATTAAAATAGGTGAGATTACTTGTTGATTTTTTGTGGTATAGTTTTGAGCACGGGCTAATAGCTCAGAATCTTTAAACTCTTGTAAGCTCCTATTTGAATTAACATATTATCTTGCTAATTTGGCTTATAAGTTTTTCCTATAGAATAAAAGATTTTTCATGTATATCTTACATTTAATTTATTTTCTTATCATATATAGTGTTTGGTTGTTTACTATTAGGATTGGGTCTCTTGAGACAAATTGATTGTTCTTAATTGATAATGTGGGAGTTGTGATTGAATCCCAGCAAAGTGGCATCAGAATCATTAGTTATAAAGGGTGGAAACAATTTTATGGTCAAATTGACATCTATAAACTACTTTATTAGGAGACCCATGATGGAGGATCTTTTATATTGTAAAGATCTTTTTTACCCTATCAACGTGGATAGAAGTGTGAAGCATGTTGTTCCTTTTAAACCAAAAAAAATGATAGATAAAGAATGTGAAAAGATGAAGCGAAAAACTTTGAGTACTATTTGATAGTAGATTAACATTACCACATGTCCCAATAAACCGATTCATCTGTGTTATGGAAGAATCTGAAAGTCTTTACAAGAGGAAGAATGTCCATAACAGGGCCTCTCTGATTAAAAGGCTTGTTAATTTGAAAATGAATCTAGAAACTTTTTCTTAAAACACCTTAGTGATTTCTAGTACATTATTAACAAGTTGATTACTATAACGATCATCCTTGATGATGAGCTCCAAGCCTTATTCATATTGAGTTTATTACTGGATAGTTAGGAGCTATTGGTAGTTACCATTAGTAACTCAGACCTAGAAGGTGTGTTCTCCTTAGATGTAATCAAAGAGAATATGGTTAATAAAGAGATAAGAAGAAAAGAGATGGGAGTTGATAATGTGTAGGCTTTTATTGTAGAAAGCAAGGAAGAAGCAAGAGCAAAGATCCCAAAAGGCATGGTAAATTTAAGAATCGATTGAAGTCCAAAGGTGATAGATCAAAACTTTCCATTGTTGCTCTAAACCTAGTCATATTTGTTGGACTCTGTTTCTAGAGCACAACATCCGAAGTCATAAACCTTAAGCTTATAAACCTGTAGGGTTATTCCAAGAACAGTCTTTGGCCGTCATCTCACGAGGGTGGTGTTCCCACACCAGACAATTATCAAAATCACTATTTGATTTCTTCACAATAATGGTAGCTCTAAGTCTCTAGTTTAATTTGAAGCAAGAACCATCTTAATCGGAGCTCTAAATATCAAGATATGCTTGAAAAACTAAAGTGTGTTCATACCCCAATCATGCTCTCTAAAATGACCCCTCACTATCTTTCTATCAATCTTTCTCAAATCAATTCCAAAAGATATCAATATTAATGGTGAGATAGATTCATGTGTTAGGAAGATATTGCTTCAAGAATAACTTCATTTGAAGGTCAGATGGAGAAGTTATGACCAAAAGAAGCCAACATGTTTAAGTCCTTATTCATATTGTACCTGTCTTGGTGCAAATGCCATAACTTTTTCTACATATGTCGGATTAAGTTCGTTTTTAGACTATTTGAAAGAATACTTCTAGATATACAACTTTCATGAAGACCACAAGTGAGATTTTGTCATTTAAGGAGTCAAAAATTGCAATTTACTGAAGTTGTCCCATGAATGTCCGTTTAACGGACATTATCGGGGTTGGAGCCATTTTTGGCTTAGAAGGTCTATTTAATGGACATCCATGTCCGTTCAACGGACATTGGTGAGGATGGGGGTCATTTTTGACTCGATATGGTTCGTTAAATGGACTTAAAGTCTGTCTAACGGACATGGGGGTTTCCTAAACCCCTCAAAAGTCCATCCAATGCTTCCTACATCTATTCTAACATCATATTCACTCATAATCTTCCCAAAATCAACTCTTCTATTGCCAAATCACTTCATATCAACTCAAACACCAAATTTATCTCATAAAACTCTCAATTATCAACCCATTTGATTAATCAAAACCACAATAAAACATCATTCTCCATAGCTGTCCTATACACAAATCCTATGCGGCATCACAACTTGTGATGATCATAACTTTCCACTCCGATATCCAAAAATCACATCTAAACCCTTTAACTCAAGAGGCAATAAGTTGACTACCAATCTAGCACCCTCAATAATTAGTTCACAATCTCTATATACTTGACTTATTATCACCTTTCTCCCTAAAGGAGTACTCACAATCAACGGACTATCCAATGGCACAAATTCAACATCATGCAAAATCATGCTTGCAGAAATATATGAATGCATGGAGCCAGAATCAATTAACATATATATTGTATAATTGAATAAGTGAGCCATACCCGTGACCACTTCCGATGTGGTTGCAGCTTCCTCCCTTGTCATGAAAAATACCCTTGCTTGTGCCTGGCTCCTTAGCCTTCCTGGAGGAATAGCCTTCCTTGCAGCTCCAGAATTGCCCACTTCAGTAGCTGGTCGAGTTCCCGCTGTTTTAGCTCTCCTCGAGGCCTGCAACTATGACCCCTCTCGCCTTGTGACTTAAGGACAGTCTTTGATCATGTGTCCCTTCTCTCCACATCAAAAACATGCTCCAAGTGACTTGAAGCACTCTCATTTGTGAAGCTTCCCACAATGCTCACATTGGGGGTTCATGTTCTTGCTCCTCCCCGCCAAGCTATTGCCTCCCACAGTTGAGGCTTGCACTGAAACTACCTTTGCCTGTTTGTTCTTAGCAGGGCCGTTACTCCCCACTTCACTTTGTGTATGGAAACTCTTCATATCCCTCTCAACCATTGGAGTACTCATCCCCTTCTTCGAAGACTGCTCACGGTTCTTCCTCTTCTTGTTCACTTCATACTTTATATTCTCTAGTTTTTCAGCCTGAAGTGCGGCATCTACCAGTTGCTGGTAGTCACAGAAATTATGGATTAGCACCTTCTCCTTGATCTCCAGATGAAGTCCTCCCTCAAATTTGTGGCACTTATCTTCCTTATTGGCAACAATATTGGCCGTATACTGTGACAGATGGGTGAACTTCAGTTCGTACTCACTCACACTCACGTCCCTCTGTGTGAGATTTGGAAATTTCCTGGCCTTTTCTTAGATATAGACCCTTGAAAAGTACTTTCTCTTGAAAGCTTCCAAAAAGTCCCTCCATGTCAGCACCGGAGGCATAGCCTGACTGTGGGGCACTGATTCCCACCAATGAAGTGCATCCCCTTGCAGTAAACTAACTACATAATCCAGCTTCTCTTCGTCAGAGCACTTTATCTGAATTAGGACTCTCTCGGTCCTCTTCAACCATGCTTCAGCCTCTTTAGGATTAGTGGTTCCATTGAAATCAACAACCCCATACTTGCGGAGCTTATCATACTACCCACTCCTCTCCATTGGAGCTGGCATCGGCACTCGTGACCTTTGGCCCATGGCATAAGTGAATGCCTGGGCAAAGGCTTGAAAGAACTGTGGATCTAGAGGGTTTACTTGAGGTATAGGATGAGGTGGTGGTGGCACTTCATGCTGCACACTAGGTGCCTCAGAGTCAGGAGCAGAGTGTGTCCCTACGTCTTGCGGGATATACGATTCATCCGTACTTCCTCGATGAGAGCCAGATCGAGTCAGAGCTCCTCGAGTTCTTTTTTGAAGTGACAAAATCACTCCTTCAATATAAAACCATTGAAAATCTTTAGTTTATGCAAAACAGTTTCAAATCATGTAAAACAATTCAAAACAGTGCAAGTTGTTCATTTAGAAAATAATGCATATTCATTTCAAGATTGAAAACTACCCACCTCAAAGCCTAAGATATCCGTGAACCTAGTTGCTCACCTGGACCTAAACCTAGTTGCTTTGATACCATAATATGTTGGACCCCGTTTCTGAAGCCCAACATCCGGAGTCATAAACCTTGAGCTTATAAATCTGTAGGGTTATTCCAAGAACCCTCTTTGGCCATCATCTCACGAGGGTGGTGTGCCCACACCAGACAATTACCAAAATCACTATTTGAATTCTTCACAATAATGGTAGCTCTAAGTCTCTAGTTTAATTTGAAGCAAGAACCATCTTAATCAGAGCTCTAAAGATCAAGATATGCTTGAAAAACTAAAGTGTGTTCATACCCCAATCATGCTTTCTAAACCGACCCCTCACTATCTTTCCATCAATATTTCTCAAATCAACTCTAAAAGATACCAATTTTTATGGAGAGATAGATACATGTGTTAGGAAGCTATTTCTTGAAGAATCACTTCCTTCGAAGGTCAGATGGGGAAGTTATGACCAAAAGAATCCAACATGTTTAAGTCCTTATTCATATTGTACCTATCTTGGCGAAAATGCCGTAACTTTTCATACATATGTCTGATTATGTTCGTTCTTAGACTATTTGAAAGAAGACTTCTAGATATACAATTTCATGAGACTACAAAGTGAGATTTTGTCATTTAAGGGAAAAAATCGCAATTTACTGAAGCTATCCCGTGAATGTCCGTTTAACTGACATCCATGTTTGTTTAACGGACATTGTTGGGGTTGGAAGCCATTTTTTGCCGAGAAGGTTCGCTTAATAGATATCCATATCCATTAACCGGACATTGGTGTGGCTGGGGGTCATTTTTGAATGAAGATGATCCATCTAACGGACCTATAGTCTGTCTAACGAACATGGGGGTTTCCCAAACCTCTCAAAAGTCCCTCCAATGCTTCCTACATCCATTCTAACATCATATTCACTTATAATCTTCCCAAAATCAACTCTTCTAATGACAATCACTTCATATCAATTCAAACACCAAATTTATCTCATAAAACTCTCAATTCTCAACCCATTTGATTCATCAAAATCACAATTAAACATCATTCTCGATAGTTGTCTTATACACACATCTTATGTGGCATCAAAACTTGTGATTATCATAACTTTCCACTTCGTTATCCAAAAATTACAAAATTTATATCTCTGGAAAGCTAGAAAGATCATCTACAACTTCTATGAAGACAACTTGGTCAAATTCATCCTAAATTATTCCATAATTTCCCCTAAAGTCAGAACATAAATCCTACCCCTATGAAAAGCTTGAAAATGCAATATAAAGACTTTGGAAAGCCATAAACAAACATAATGCATATGTATTTCATTCGCATCAAAATAAGAGTGTTACAACGCTTTAGTGGGAATTTCAAGCCACCTACATCATAATCCAAAAATACAAACTTTACAAAAAATAGAATCACTCAAAATGCGACTAAAACATTATTTTACAAAAACTAACTTAAAATACAAAATAAGCCAATTCTAGAGTAATGCCTTTATGCTCAATCACTCGATCTCGTGCTCCTCACCTGAAGATGGGACGAAATGGGAGGGGGTGAGCTTAAAGCTCGTGGGTAACAATTTTATAAACGGTAATAAGCAAAAACTATTTGAAACTTTCATGATCATAGCAAAACCTCATTGAAATCCGTAAAACATACATTTCTCAAAATTGTCAATTTGTCGAGCAAATTCACAACTCACACAAGTCAAATAATCATCAAACTTGTCAACACATATAATCACAAAACACATCATAATGGTTTGGGTGGACACAAAACAGAACATACTACACATTTCCCATACGGGTCCTGTGTAGTCGTGAACAGAACGTACTATCGTAATCCCACAAAATGGTCTTGCATAGTCGTGAACTTATAGGAGTCCACAAGGGAGCTCCATGCCACTAGTGGGTAAGCGAAAGAGGCCTTTTTAATTAAGTGCACTTGACGTACTTAGGGGACCACCACAAACCCACATAACCATGCATGTCATAACTTGCAAACCATTTGCCCAAATGGCACATTTTGAAAACTTATCTTTTATGAGCATGAACTAT